>PVIR01002254.1:0-48220 GCA_004026965.1 Petromus typicus
TTCTCATTTTTTCCCATAGCCCCACCCACCCTACCACCCCCCCATATATATAAAATTTGTTTCCTTACTTTTTTGTTACAATCTCAACATTGTCCCCTTTAACCTTATTTTACATTGAGCATTTTCTATTTCACAATATATAACATACAATGCTAGGACTCATTTACATCTTCATTTTCTCATACCAGAGAAAAGATGCTATATGTATCTATCTGTGACCTATTTATTTCACTTATGAGGATATCCTCAAGGTATGTCCATTTAAGTAGAAATGATTCAAACTTATCATTTTTTATTTTCTGCCATTATTTCTACAAATATTCTTTCAGCTTCACTCTTTATCTCTTATCCTTTCAAACACTGGTTGCACAAATATTGGACTGCTTTATTATTATCTCAGAGACCTCTTAGCCTCTGTTTCTTTTCAGCTCATTTTCTCTCCTTTGTTCAAAATAGCTGGCTTCTTTTATTCTTAGTGATTATTCTGCCTTCAAGTTTATGTTCTCTGTCATCTTTGTTGTGCTGTTAAGGCCATTCAGCAAGTTATTGATTTCAGTCATTGTATTTTCTATAATTTCCATTTGTTTCCTTTTTGTAACTTATATTTTTACTATTTCTTATTTATCCATTTATTTCAAAAGAATATATAATTGATTGCAGAAGCATCTTTATGATGACTGCTTCAAAATCCTTGTCAAATAGTTCCAACATCAGATTTATTTTGATGTTGGTGTCAGTTGATCATATTTTTTTCTCATTCAAGTTGTGATTCTCTTATTATTGTCATGATAGTTGATTTTGAAGTTTATCTTCGACATTTTGTTCAGACAGTCTGAGAACTAGTTTTGTTTGTTGAGTGGGCAGCCAACCTATTTTACTTTAGTATGCAGGTTCTGACCTCATTTTCTGTGATGTGATTCCAACTGCAGATTGTTTTCAGAGTCTTTACAATGTTCCTTTGGCCTGTTTCTTTTACTGCTGTCATTGGTTTGCTTGATTTTCCTGCTACTGCTGACGAAGGAAGTCATGAGTATCTTAAAAAGCAAGATTCAAGGTGCCCCCATGTAGGAGGGGAGAGGTGGATGGGGGTTCTATTATATTGCTCTGGCATCTCTGGCTGGGTGTAGAAAATGTCTTACCTATGGATCTAAGGGATTTCTGTACCTGGCCACTTAATGTTGACTGGCTTCTTTTTTCCAGTTCTTCTTTCCTAACATCTCTCAGCAGAGACTCTGGTTCACAAGGATGAAGATGCTTCCCAGAATGAACTTTGACAATCTTTTTAAAACTCCTCATATTATTTTCAATACCTTTACTGAAGTTTCCTAACACAAGCCTCACCCATTTAAAATATTAATAGTAATGACTTTTCATACAGTTTGAAACCTGTGTGACCAAAGCCATAACTTAGTCTTAGAAGTTCTCCATCACCTCAAACAGTTTGCCGATATCTTTTTTCAGTTAACTCGTGCTTCCACCCACAGTCCTAGAAAACCACTGATTTGCTTCAGTTCTCCATGAATTTGCCTTTTATGACCATGTTCTATAACAGGAATCAGAAAATCTAGAGGGGACTTGTGCTTTGTTTTCTTCTTTTATCACAATACTTTCCAGGTTCAGCTATATTATCCTCTATATTAGTAATATATTGCTTTAAATTGCAAATAATAATTAATTACACTAAAATGTGTGTATAGATGCACTGTATTTTATTTATCAACTATTTGATGATTTTTTGTATTATTTCTGGTTTGGGGATATGAAGTATAACAGGGTTATAAATGTTTAAATTTATGTATTAGTTTGGATACAAGTTTTCATTTATCTTAGCTTTGTAGAACTGGGGAGTTGTATGTTAAAACACTGATGAACTGATTACAATATAATTTTATCATTTTACATCCTCACCACCAGTGGATGAGAGCTCCAGTATCTCTATTTGGCCCATTATTATTGTCATACCATATTTTCATCACTAAGCTTTTCTTTTTAATTTTTAAACAAATTTATGTCAATACTTTCAAGTCTCTTGTGCTAAACCCAGCATCTTAACTCTTTCAGACAAGTATTTTGGCTTCTGTTTGTTAAACCTTAAATTTAACACTTCACCGTTTCTGGGAATGTTTCATGATTTATTTATGGAAACTCAATATTTTCAACAAAATTTTAGCAACTCTGGATTGACAGGCCAAGGGTTGTTGTTAGTTTTTGTTGTTGTTGTTGTTTGATTTTATTTTGTCTCTCATCTGTCAGTTAGTTTCTCATCTGTCAGTTCGATACTCATTGTTTTGAGTCTGTTTGCCCTACAGTGTGCAGCTATTAACATTTGTGCTCAGATTTTTAATTCTTCTCCTTTATGAATAAGAGTGTCTTCTTAAAGACACCCTTGCCTTTGTGAACAGACAAGGATAGGATGGAGGTTTGGAGACTGCATTTGACACTCAGGCAGTTTACAGATAGGTCCAGGTTTTACGTCCTACTGGATTCTCTCTTGTCTCATGATATATAAGACCTCACATTTCTTGAGCGTGTACACAAACTTCTAGACTTCCAGAGATATGTGTGAGCTGATCAAGGCTCATCAGAGCTGTCTCCTTAGCTGAATTTTCCTGTTTAGTTTGACGCTAGTCTGCCAGGCTGTTGCGTGCAAATGAGCATCAAGACATCAGACATGCTGTGATGTTATCATTCTCCATTCACTGCTCACCGAGCTCACCTCTGTTTCCTACTATTACTGAGAGTATGTAGCTGTCTCTGCTGCATTTCAAATCAATTCAGCTACCTCCAGCAGCAGAGTTGTTGTTTCATTGCTTGTCGTACCCAACTAGAACTTCTGCACTGACAGATGTAGTGGGAATACGAACAGCTAAGACAAAAACACATCAGGTTATTCTTGTTCTTATAAGGTGCGCTGGTTGTCTTTTAACTAACACATAAAATTCTACATATCTGTGGGGCACCCTATCATGTTCTGACCCATATTCATTGCATAATGTTTATGTGAAGGTAAGTATTTCTCTCTTAAAATGATTCTTTGAGTTGAAAACATTCAAAAGCCATTGTTCTACCTCATTGCCTTTGTGTGGGGCATACACACATATTACTAATTCATAAATTGTCATATCCCCGTGTTTTCTAGAGTCCAGGGATGTTTTTGATCAATTTTATCCAGTTTCCTAGTTGCTTTTAGGATAGAACATTTTAATTTTCTCTTTGGATATAATCCATAATAGCCTGAAACCGCTCTTCTTGCCCTGCTTGCTCTGCTACATTTTACTGCTTAGCAAGAAGCAAGACCATATCTCTTCCCTAGTTAAAACAGACCACTGGTTTTCCACAGCATGAAAAAAGAACATCGACATGATCTAGTTCCAGCAGGTCTCTCATACTGTACTTCTTATCACTCCATTCACTGCTGCCACCCAGTCCATCCGCTCTGCACACACACACCATTCTTCCTGCTCCACCAACATATCTGGTTTTCCCTCCTATAGGCTCTTAATATCTGCTGTTCCTTCTGCCTGAAAGATAGAATAACTTCCTTCCTTTCATCACTTAGTTCTCCAATCCTCAGAGAAGCCTTCTGTAACCACCCAAACTAACACACTACCTCCCACCCATTGCTACACTTAATTTTGCTTATAAATTAACCAGAGTCACAAATTATAGCACATATTTTGGCTCATTGCTTGTGCAGAATTGCCAGGGCAGGGAACAATTCTGCCATTTTAGACAAAAGCAAATTAGAGCAATGGGCCTCTTGAGAAAAGCTCTATGAGGTCAGTTTGTATTTTGTGACACCTGACACTGTTTGTGGCAGTGTGGTAGGTGAGCATGAAGCATTTCACATGTATAAATTAATAAAAATATGAACTAGATAACTCACTACTCTTTTATAATTTTTTGTAATAGGCATATATTTTCCCACTGTAAGATATACTGTTATTCATTTGCATGAACATCTTATTGCTTTAAGGATTCGGTGTCACATGAGAGGTATGGGAATGATCTGTGGAATGAGAAAATTTGACTTCATACCCTAGATCAACTGATTACCACTCATGTAGTCTCACATCAATGCTTCCTATCAGTTCTATGTCAGATTGTTTCCTTATATGAAATAATAGTACTTGCATCACAGAGTTGCAATATTCAAGAATGTAATGTAAAGGGTCATTATTGTGCCAACATCCCAGAACATGGGAATTAAATTGTTTTAGTTTGGTTTTGTCTAAAATGGCAGAGTTGCTCCCTGCCCTGACAATTCTACACAATATGAACAGAAACTAGCTCCAATGGACTACCCACCTCTCTTTCTTTTCCACTGTACCTCCTCTTTGAACACACACTGATGCACTTTAGGACTCTGCACTTCAGTTTTGGTTAATTTATTTGCCCAGCAAAGAAGATGGGGCTAAGAATAGGACAGGATTCCAACAGCACATAAACCGAGTAGGTTGCTCTTGCTGCCAGAACCAGAGGACTGAGAAATTCTGGAAACCTCAGGAAACTGCCCAAGTTTCTGAGAGGAATACATTTGATTAAACATTTTCCATGTATAAAGTCAACACCAACACCTGCAAATTAAAGTAGGAGAAGTTTACTTTGGCTCACAGTTTCACTGGGTTCAATGCATGGTCAGCTGTCCCGAGCCAGAAAGGGAATGAAGGAAGGGCATGAACAGAGGGAATGATGCAGGATCTGGGATCTGTGAGTTCTAAACAAGTCCCACCTCTAAACCTAAGATTTGCGGGGAACATTTTAGATCAAAGCCATAATACTAGACAATGATGTATTTATAGGATTCATATCTATCTTACACAAAACTAATTCTGCTGGAAAATTCAATTATATTTATTTTTACTTTAGAATTTTTTCCACTGTTTATTGGCACATTTTAAGTATACTTTATGATAACATTCATCATTGGGAATTTGTACCTGTACATGACATATCTTGGTTCTTGTTTTTTTCCTCATTTCTCCTTTCCCTTCCACCCCTCCATTCCTCCCTATTTACAAAAACTCTGTCTCCAGTTTTTCCTTCTTTTCTCATGGTGTTCCTTCCTTTCACCTAAAATCTTCCCTACTTCCCCTTCCCTTTTGAACCTTTTCTTTCTATTTTACTTATCGATTATACATTTTCATCCTCGTTTACTCTTGCATTTTCTCACACCAGAGAAACTATTCAATATTTACATGTCTGACCTATTTATTTCACTTAAGATTATGTTCTCAAGATACATCTATTTAAGTGCAAATGACTCTAATTTATCATACCTTATGGGTAATACTTCATTTTATTTTTTTAAAAAATGTATCATTATCTAGTCTCCAATTGATGGGCATTTTGACTGTTTCCAAGATTTAGCTATTACAAACTGTGCCACTATAAACATGGGCGTGCATATATCACCATGGTATGATGCTTTTAAATTTTTTGAGAAGATATCTACTGGGAAGAGATAAGTCAAACTGGACCTCTAATCTTAGCTTTTGGTGAAAACCCCACACTGATTTTCACAGCCGTTCCTCCAGTCTGCATTCCCACCAATGGTGGAAAACGTGTATCTGCCTCTCTCAAGTGACCAGTGATACTGAACACTTTCATGTTTACTTGCTGGTTCTACTTCTTTTTCTGAAGTGTCTATTCATTTCAGATACCCACTTGGCAGACCTGATTTTTTAAAAAGGTTTTCCACATAGTAGGTTATCTCTTCACTCTGTTGGTGGTTTCTCTTGCTGTGCAGAAGCTTTTTAATCAGATGAAATCTCGGCTCTTGGTTTTTTCTACTGGTTCTTGTGCAACTTTCCCTTTCAATTTCATTAGAGTTTCAGAAGTAGTGGCATTATCTCTTCCCTAAATTTCATGCAGAATTTAGTAATAAAGGTATCAGGAGCTGGGATTTTCTTTTTTGTAATTTTTTTTTTTTTGAGACAGCGTCTAGCTTTGTAGTTCAGACTGGCCCTAAGCTCACTATGTAGCCCAGGTGAGCCTCGAACTGACAGCAGTCCTCCCATCTCTGCCTCCCAAGTGCTGGGATTACAGTTGTGAGCCACCAGGCTTGGCACTGTGGTATGTGGTACTGATTGCTGGTGGATGTGAGTCACCACGCCTGGCATTGTTGTATGTGGTTCCCATGATCGAACCCAGGCCCTTGCACTTGCAACACAGGCTCTAGAACCACTGAGCTAAATCCCTAGCCCTGTTGGTAAATTTTTAATTATATCTCCAATTTCATTGGCTGAAATTCGATCGATTAGAATTTTTATGTCTTGTTAGTTCAATTTTGGTAATTCATATGTGTCTAAGAATTTGTTCATTTCTTCTGTTTTCCATCTTATTGGAGTACAAGTTCTTAAAGTAGATACTGATGAACCTCTGGATAGTAAATAAAATTTTAGACCTAATATTTTGTTAATTAGAATCATAAAATTAGAATAGGGAGATGTATTTGATATGCAATAAAATTGTTGACAAGTTAAATCTAGATAACAAAACATGAACAAATTTGCCTTCGTGTTGTGCAACTGAGTTTACATTACAAAATTCGCTTTTTGAATTAAAAGGCATTTAGCACAGCATAGTTCAACTGGAATTCCTCTTGTATGAGAGCACTGCTCTATGATGCCTTTAACCTTAATTAATCAGTGGTTAATAATCCATTTGGTGAACAGTACCCTTCCACGGTCATTATATTGTGGTCAACATCAGCACACACTATGCCATTTGCAGGCCTATGACCATTCTTTCTTTCCAACAATACCAACATTCTGGAAATGCATATCACAAACATATTACAAGGGTATAAACTTACTAAAGAATGAAAGAAAACAAGAGTAAATAGAATTCGTGTTCTCTTCGAAACTATCTACTACATTTGACACTCAATGCAAAGGCCATGCAATCTGTCGAGAGGTGAATGTGCTTTTCACCATAGGATAGTGGACCAATTTCTTATCCATATGGGATATTAGCCACACAGACAATGAAAAGGGGCTAGCCCTTTCTAATACATGAAGGCATAGCAAGAAGACATAATGCACATACCAGGGCCCTCCACAGATACTCATTCTGCTTACACTTTGATCTCAGACTTCCCAGGCTCCTGATTGTAAGAAATAAAGTCCTGTTGTTTGTAAACAGCACAGTTTGTGATATGTCATTATAGCAGTGCAATAATACTTATAAAGTTTAAAAAAGGAAAAATGGATATTTAACTACCTCTGTGTAGAAGTGACACATGCTGCTGCTACTCAGATACTAAAAAGTAGAGCCAGTCCTATAGCAAAGCCAATTTCTAAGGGACGCCAGGAATTCTAGAATAGATCAGGGTTGTCCATGAGCACTCACAGTCTCTGACACGAGTTTCCAGTGGAGAGATGAGTGTTTATCCCTTTTGAACACTGTCATTAAGCTGAAAGAATTTAAAGTGACACCCACCGAAAATAAATGAGAATCAGATTTAGATAATCGGAGCACCCTCTGCTCCAGCTGGTTTATACAGACTTTCCTGTGGACCTGACTCCTGAGGCCACTGGAGCATTTACACTGGACAAAATGAAAAGGAACTGGCTAGAAAGGAAAGATGAGGGGAAAAAGCAAGGAAGACAAGAACCAGAAGCACCTGCTATGTTTGGGAAGGATTTGGGAAAAATCGATAGGGAAAAACAAGAGAGATTCTGGGCATCTGCACTGTAGGTAAGTTTCTGAGAAAGAATAACATAGAGAAAGAAGTTTTAGATAGAACTTGATGGATAGTTTTGGTGTACCCCAAGGCTGGAAACTCTTTGTTGCTTTCTGAGAAGACATCTATAATGCCAATCATGGTTGTTTTTCATGATATTCAGAACAATATTTCCTTGAATGTGATTTCCTTGTGCTAAGATCAAGTATTGAGGTAGCCTGAGTTTATAGAGGTTACAGTTCTCAGAAAATGCTAATAACTGCTTGCATACAATGTTTACTTTCCAAAGAAACACAGGACATTAGCTGTTCTGTGTGCAAATTTCTCCCGGAATGACTGTATGCTGCTCCTTTGTAATAAAAAGGTTTTCAAACTGAGTACAATTCCTGCTCCTAGGACTTCAGCCTTCTCACTCCATGTTACTCAATTGCTATAGGGTAAGTCCCCGAATTCAGAATGAATACCTTTCCAGGAGAACATTTGTAAGTGGAATGCATCGGTAATTCTGACAAAGTGAGTCTTACACACTTTTGACCAAATGTACAATACATATTGCTTTGCACTTCCCAGCAGTCCCCTCCACATCACCACTGCTTTTCCTCCTACTTCCAGACATCTGGGTCTCTGACAAAGCACTGCACTGCTCTACACTTATAGCCATGAATGATGAGCACACAGAGGCAGTACAGTGAGTACAGTGTCCGGCAGAAAAGTGAGCCACTTTTGTGATATGTTCACATCTACTAATGTTTGTAATTCAAGCTCCATTTCTATCTGTGAAAGTTCACAGCTTGAGCCTTCCTAACTAGGGGGAACACTGCATTTCAAATGTTATCTTAAGGGCTTGCGGGTATAGTTCATTGTTAGAACACTTGCCTGGCATATGAGAAGCCCTAGGTTTGATCCTCAGCATCTAAACAAATGAATGTAAGACCAGCAGGTCCTTTGCTTTAGGGTAGTAGAAAAGAAAAATAATATCTTAATGTAAAATGTAGTAGAGCCGTGACACTTCTACTGAGTCAGTGAACAGCTAGAAAGATAGATAGAAGCAACATGACTGATGAGAAAAAACAGAATCTCTGGAGTCACGTGCACTCGGTTTTCTAGGCAGGCTCATTAGTTTATCTGTGTGACCTTAGGCCAATTATTTAAGATCTCTGAGTGTGAATTATGCTTTCTGTAAAAATATAGAAATGACATTACTTCACAGTGTCATGAGGGGTTAGAGACCATAAATCTAAAAGACAGTGCTGTCTTTTTGGTACACAAAAGTTGGTCGATATACAGTAGAGTCTATGTTAGTCACTTTTCTTTAATTGCTGGGACAAAATAGGTGACAGTGTTGAAGAGAAAACGTTTATTTGGCTTACAGTTCATACAGGTTTCAGTCCATAATTGGCAGAGTAGCAGAGGGGCAGCAATTCACAGTGGTGGAAGCAGTAAAGAGCAATGAGAGGTGGGAGAGGCAACGCAGAAGAAAAATAGTTCATGGTGCCCACAAAGTACCAGAAGCAACAAGGGGCCTTAACAGTGTCTTTCTGCTCATTTTATCTCATTCAGCCTACAAGATTAGGTTGGGGCCATACCAATCATTCACTTGTAGTCCCACTCCCTTAATGCCAGTGTCACAAGTTCCAGATTTAATGACCTTCGAAAAAGACTACATGCATATAGGGGGGTGGTAGGGTGGGTAGGGCTATGGGAAAAAATGAGAATTAAGTTGTGTCTCATACTGGTGCAAATCCCCATTGTGGAGTGCAATTATGATGTGTATATGTAATGTACCAATAAAGATTTCAATAAAAAAAAGAAAAAGACTACATGAGGCTTTGGGGAGAAACCTAGGCACAAGCCACAAGAACCCCCTTCCTTTCACCTTCACTTCCTGGATGCCAAACTACAGAGATGGAAATGAGTAAGAAGACTTTGTGTAGACTATGGATGATCAGATGGGGGGGATATTCCTGGATATATGAGCAATGCAAGTAACAAACAGAGCGTGGCGAGATTGTGGCATTTGCTGAAAAGAACAGCTATTGTAAGAGGATGTGCAGAAGAGAAAGTTGCACAGGTTTTACTGTAGACTGCTGAGACCCTTCGGGAACTGACTCTATCCTCTCTGGTTTGATCTGGTACCGCAGCACTGCTCATCGCTGAGCTTTGCTCCGAATGGCTCTCTCTAGGGTCTTTGAATATGTCACATGTCTTCCTACATCTCCCTCTGGTAAATCTATGTGTATCCTATTCCCTTTGTCTTTAACAAGTCTCCCTTGAGATCAGACCTCTGACATGCTCTGAAAATAATATGGAATTTTCTTTTCTATTGCTAATGATTGTTTGGAGTTATACATTACTCTGTGTGTTTACATCAGCCCAGTAATCCCTATCTCTTTCACCCATTATTTTATTTCTTATACCTACAATGTTGGTTAAGTTGATAGGCAACTTGACTGGATTAAGAGACTTCTTGAGAGATTATTAGATTGTGAGGGCATTCACCTGGTCAGCGGTTAACCCCTGGACTACTTCATAACTACATGAGCTATTAGAAGGTGGGGCCTCATTGGAGAAAATAGGTCATGACGGTATGACTTTAAAGGCTATATCCTGTCTTTGGCCTTCCTGTCTGCCTCTTTCCAACCTGTTACTTCTCGGCTGCCATGCACTGAGCAGCCATGTCCTTCTACCATAATGTTTCTACCTTGAAGTCCTATCCCAGACTGAACTATCTAAAACTGTGAGCCAAAATCAACCACTCTTCCTTTAATCTATGAGGGAGATATTTTGTCCCTGCAGCAGGAAAGCTGATCAGCACACGTAATGCATAGAAAGGCCTCAGTGACTACCTTTTCAAAGAAAGAATGAATGTGTTTTGGGAGGATTAAATATCAGTCTCGTCTTCCAGTTTTCTTTCCCTGGTTCCCTTCAGAGAAACAATAACAGATTGGTCTAGATTATCCATTAATATCCTCACATCTCCAGCCTGGGCAGAACACAGTTACAACATCCTTTGCAAGCTAGGTGTTGATGCATATGTCCCTAGTGGCCCTATTTTTATCCCCCCAGTGTACTATGTATGAAACAGGCCTTGAGATCTGGTGAGGAATTGAAATCCTTTCCCTACACACTATAATCCAAGTCTTTATTTAAAGGTATTAAAGGTTCTGTTTAAATTCTTGCTTCCTGGATATCTAAGCAAGGTTTTCTCTGTCAACAAAAGCCCACAAAGAGTGGTGACGTGGAAGTAAAACTTGAAGCTCTTATTTCAAACCTGTTGCTATTTTACAATGTGTTAAGAGTTTACTTGGAAATTTATTCCGTTGATACCACAGAGTATGTCTAAGAACAGTTTAAAGAATGACAGTCTTAATTTATGAAAGCTGTTCCAAAACTGATTGGTGGTACTAAAAGGCCATCAATTCTTTGTTATTGGAGGTATTCAAAAGGAGACTAGATAACCTCTTACTAAAATCATCGTACCTCATAATGGATTAGAGCTCTGAAATTCTTTCTAGTCTGGATATTGTGAGATTTTAAAATGTGTATTCTTTGAGATTTCACTTTAGTGATGGAAGATGAATTTACACCAAGTCATCTACTCTCTGGCTTGGATTCCTCTGTCCCCAATAATCTTCTGGCTGGGGTTGAGTACCATTTGTGACCAGAGGACATACTAGAGTTAACATCCTTACACAGACTGATCTCACAACTTGGTCTGCATTTGTTCCATCCTCTGCTCCCCAGTTCACAGGCACACTTTTAACATGGGGCAGTGAAATTAACTCTAGAGAGGAGTTTCACAGAATGCAAAGTGATGTAATCCAGTGACATCTATTGAAGCACAATAACATTGTCTGTTTAAAAATGAAATTTTCAAAGTGATAAAAATTTAAATAATGGTTTTGGAATATTTGAGTGAGAAATGTTCTATCAAGTAAGAGGAAATGTTATGCAAAAAAGATTTGCAGTTTCAACTATGTACAGACATAAATATCACATATTAATAGATTTGACCTAGTTGCAATCACAGTCAGCTTCATTCACATCTTGTCTCTTTCACTTGTTTGTTCTCTATTTGTAGCTTATTCTGGAAGCTCATGGTATATCTGTGGGTATTCAAAAATACTGAGAGGTGGCCTCTTAGCATAATAATAAACATCACTGAAAATGAAGTCAATTTGTAGAAAGATTTCAGTATCATCAACTTGATGCAAAATTCTTAGGATTTAAGGTTATTGGCCCTCATTACATTAGTTTTCCCTAATTTAAAAGCATTTCTTTGTTTATCTCATTCTATCACTACATTTTTCAAATATGTTTGATGGTGGCAAATATGATACAACCTCCACTGCGCTACCCGTTGATTCCCTATTACTCCCCCTCCCCTAAGGAAGAGCTCATAAAACTGTTCAGTAAATCTCTTTGAACTTCAGAGTTACAAAGGAACTTGGGCTGCAGCTAGCTCAGAAATTCTTGATTTTCTCAGGTTATGTGAGCATCTGAGAATTGAATAAAAATCATAGACTTTATGCTCAAGACAATGCACATATATATTTACACACACATACACACACACACACACACACACACACACACACACACACACACACCACCTGAAGTTTCCTGTAGTTTCCTGACTCCTTCATGAAGCTTATCTGTAGAACTAAGATCAATAAACTGCACTCTCAAGCACTTTTTGCCATTGAAAGACAAGAAAGCTGAAGATAAAGATCTATCTAAATCAATCTCCCCAAAGATTTTCATCTAAATGCAAGCCTATTATAATGTGTCACTTAAAGGTGAAATTGAAATTGAAGGCATAAATAAAGTTTAAATGAAGATACTATCTGATTAAAAGTTTCTAAAATATGAAAACAATGTTGAGAATCTGGACGTATTACTAACATGTGGGACTCACGTATGTACGTAAAATAGTAAATGATATGTTTAGAGAAGAATGAAAGGCATTTCACCTGTCAGTTTGCATAACTCTTTATTCACAGTCAGATAATTAAACAAATCCACACTTTCCACTTTGTTGTTGTCTTTGGAATCTGTTCACATCAGTTGAATTGTAATTTCCTTCCATTCTATGGAAGGCCTACAAAGATACTGCTTGGTTGTCTGTCTGTTTGTAGTGATAATCCAGTGTGGATTCATTTTTACATCAAAAGGTTCTCATGAGTCTTGCGGTTAAGCTTCGTGAAGCACAATCTAAAGATTATTCCACCGTGCAGATCTGGGTTGATTCTGTCTCACCTGCATTACAGTGGCTTCCTTGGATGATCTTCTATTAAGCTCAGCCTGAGTATTACCTGCAGTTACTGCTTTAGAATAGTGTAGCTAGAAGAGCCAGAGACTAGGCACTACCCATAAATGTATCATCTGTACCATCCTAGTTTCCCACAGAGTCAGATGAAGGTTAGAATTAAACACTGTACCCAGGGAATCAGCGTCCCCAAGTCCTCTCTTGCCTTGGGTATAATAAATCCATTGAGGTGTGATATGCCCTGCAAACCTCAAAAGCAAACATTGCTGTCCTAAAGGCTGAGTGCAAATCCTGGCAAGAATCCTGGTGCTAACAGATTGACGCCATGGTAACTGAGAACGACTGAATTTAAACAGAAACCACTACTATTTATTTATTTAATTTTTATCATCCTTCTCAACCAAGAATGAGTGAGAGTTTGGTGGCTTCTATAAGTAATAGATTTGTAATATTTCAAACCACTTGTGTTTTTCTGAATGTAGGGCAGCGGTTATCAGATTTTTCCTTGCCACCTGCTTCTTCACAGTGAAACAGTGGCTTTGGAACTATGAAATCCTTAAGCCTGAAATTGTTACAGCAGTTGGCATAAAGACATAGAATTCCAGACTTTCATCTGTAGAATCCTATATTTCTATAGATGTAAGTTATCTTGGAACTGATACAGAGATTACTTGAATCCACTGCTGATACATATACCTTCTTACTTTTTTCCAGGAATATCACGCAGCAGGATGAGTGCTGGTTTTGTCTTCATTTGAATTAAGAAGAGTTGAACTAGCTGACTAGAGAAAATGGTTCAGTTTTACATTTTCCATGGAAAAGGTCGTAAATGTGGAATATTTATTCCCTGGAAGTTGACCATTCTTCTTCTTTATGTACAGCTTATTGTGACTTGTGTCTCAATGTCCCCCCAAAGCCCCATGCCGTCATACGTGGGGCTTCTGATCTAGGGTGTGCTATGCTGAGATTAGGGGCAACCCAACTGGGCATGATGCCTCTCAGTCTAAGGGCAGACAGTCTGCTAAGATACAAGGAGAAGAAAAAGGGATGCTATAGTGGCTTGCTATTTGCTGCTTGCTACTTTACTTCTGGTGACCTTTTACCTGTCCCACTTTGTCATAGATTGTTTCTCCTCTGTGATGTCCCTCTGCCGTTATCCCTCTGCCTTGGAGCTACCTGAATATAGACTGAAACCCCTACCCACTGTGAGCTGAAATAAACCTTTTCCCTTTTAACTCTGGATCACATTTTTGCCACCTGTCTTCTCCCTGCAGTGGGACGGTACAGTGCTTGGGTGCACACACCCTAAAGTCACACTGCAAGAATTCAGCAATTTCCCAGTTGAATGTAAGCTTTCCTAGCTACAGGATCCTGGAAAGGTTAAATTTCCTCTCTGTGCCTGTTTCCAAATGTGTAATATGATGATGACAATAACAAAGGTATATCTATCTCCGATGGCACTTATGACAGTTAAGTAAAGTAACCAATACTCCACACATTTAGAATAGAGCCACATGTTATCCAGATGTTAGCTATTATTACTGAATTTTCCATGGCTTTCTAAGTTCCAAGATACATGGCTTCATTCAGGTCTGCAGTCACAGGAGACACAAACTTCCTGTTATTCCCTAGTCTTCACTACTTGATTAAAGGAATATGCAGTGCCATCCTAAATGACACTGATAGAAATGAAAGCTTTAAGCATGTGGAAGTCCACTGCATCAAAAAAAGCTCTGATCTTCTCTCCCCTACTTCTCCCCTTCCAACACATGCTGCAAGTCTCACCATTAATGAACCAAACCACCTTACCATTCTCTCTCTCTCTCTCTCTCTCCCCTCACCTCGCCTCGCCTCGCCTCTCTTCTCTCTTGTAAGAGGGGGCATGAATAGAATGAAATTTCAAGGCACCTGTTTGTCTGGTTGGGTTGGGTTGGGCTGAGATTTTTCTTTTTTTTGACAAAGGGTCTTACTCTGTAGTCATAGTCCAGACTGTTGCTCAAAGACCATGCCCATAAAATGTCCAGTAGCTTAGTGTGAAGGTGCTATGGTGCAGAGCATTTGAAAGGCTTTGTCAGGGCAACTTCCAGCTGACCACCTGAAAGAAGTTATGTTATGAAAGGACAATAGTCTGTTAAAGCAGGCTACAGTGAACATGAGAGCCAAACTCTTCCTGCTATTTATTGGAATCCATGGTAATTCCTTGTTATCACCCAAAGCATGAGTCTTTGATGTTATCTACTGAATCTCTCAAAGAAAATGGGCAAACAACAATCACACTCCTCAAGTACCAAATCTAGGCAAATTTCCTGGATCTTTCTGAAGGTCTTATATTGGCAATCTGTACATTGTTGGGTGTTTAACATGTGGACTGTGAAGTCCAACCAAGCTAGGCATGGATCTTAGGTCTCAACTACTTGCTTTGTGACCTTGAGCAGCTCATTTAAAACAGTTGTGCTTCAGAGTATTCATCTGCAAGATAAGATAGTAAAGTCTACATTGGAAGATTACTGCAAACCTCAAATGAAAAAAATCTAGCCCTGGTAATTAATCATTAGTTGCTCAAAACTCAAGTGCATGAGAATATAGCATGGTGGTTGTTGCAGAGTAGAAAACTCTATGTTTGTTTCTATGTCTGTTTTACATTTTAGCACTGGGCTAATGCCTTTCCTTACTAGCCCAGAGCACTCACTGTATCTTGTGTCCCCTTGAACATTGGTCTAGACCCTGCCAACTGCATTTCCTAAGCAGCTCACCTCTAAGCACCTGGATCTTATCTGGAAGACATGGCTAATCAGTGTGATAGCCCTGACTTCAGCACAGAGTTTAAATCTCATAGCAGTTTCACTCCCGACCACTTCTGAGCATGTGACCTTGCAGTAAGTCAACATCCTCTAAGCCTTAGTCTTTTCATTCATGCAGTGGAAGGATTAGAATAGACTGTTTCTGAAAGCCCTGAAACTCTGACATTCTTGCTTCCTGTGACTTTATATCCAGAGATATAAACATGTAGAAATCTCATGCTCTAGAGATTTCTTAAGAAACAAGGGAAACAATAAGGGAGGAAATACCTAAACAATGGGGTTAGTAGGGATAGTGATGAGTTCAACCCTTAGGAATAAAAAGTAGGAGAGAAAAGAGCCACAGACTTTCCATAAGAATTTCTAAGGAAGAAAGACAGATGAGCATTGACAGCCCAAAATCATTTAGTTTCAAAAGAGACAAGTGATAAGTGATGATAGTAACACATTCACTTCCCCCAACTCCTCTCATCCTCAGATAATAAAGCCCCTTGTCACAGGGTCACTTCTGCCAAACAGAACCTGCAGACTGGGATCATGAACTAACAAGATCTGGCCATTGCTGAGGGTTTGTTACATAAGAAGCAACTCTATGCACCAAGGCCAATTTGAATGCAAGTTTACCCACTGTAGCTCTTGGCATGAGGTAAGAAACAGATTTGTTTGAACAGAGCAGTCTTTCTATTTGCAATCATACCACTGTGTGCTGTGATCC
This sequence comes from Petromus typicus, assembly GCA_004026965.1. NCBI lineage: Eukaryota > Metazoa > Chordata > Mammalia > Rodentia > Petromuridae > Petromus > Petromus typicus. The sequence continues at coordinate 16,470 of PVIR01002254.1, forward strand.
TATTAATTCTCACAGGCAAAGCAGCTCTGTCAGGCCTGCTACTTCCATCCATGTGTACATGCACACGCACCCCTATGCCCACTCAAAATGGTGTCAGTAGTAGTTCTCTACTCCTTTACCCTGAGTAGGAATCTGGGTACTGGAAGCTGTCTCATATGGAAAGGAAAACCCTGGTCCTGAATACACCTTGAAAGAAACATTGAGGGCAATGGAAGAGATCAGATCTGCTGTTCATCCGTAGTAGGACAGAATCTCCAGATCACCCAGTAATTGGGAACAATCTAGTATGGACAAGAGTGTAGACTCTGGTGGCAAATAGCTTGGGCTTTCTTCTGGACTGTAACATTTATTAGCTCTGTGACCTGGGGCAAACTGCTTAACATTTCTGTGGTACAGCTTCTAAAGTGGAAGTAATAATAGCTCCTAACTCATGGGATTATTAAGAAAATTGAATGAGTTAATATTTATAAAGCAGTTATAATAGTGCTTAGTAGAGCAAGTGCTGTATAGTCATTTATTAAACAAAATAAATAATCTTTATATGTTTGGCATTGCCTAAATTATCTCAAGGTCAATAGTAATTCAGTGGTTTATTTTCTTTCATTAAAAATCTGCAGCCCACATGCGGAGTGCAGAAGCTAATGACCATAATCCATAAATAGCTTCACATCACTTAGAAATTCATGACCAAGCTTATAAAACAAGTTATAAACCCAGAAGGAGGTATCTCACACAAGCACATTGTAGTAGTTAAACTAACATTTTGAACAAACAGGCCCAAATAGATAACACAGCAGGAATTTCTCACTTATTTTAGAGCTTAAGTGTGTGTTCCTATTAGGCAGGCAACATTTTTTTTTAAATGGAGTATTACTCTGCCATAAAGAATATTATGTTTGAGTCATTTATACTGAAATGAATATACCTTAAGGACATACTCATAGGTGAAATGAATAGGTCAGAATGTGTAAATACTGTATCTTTTCTCTATTATGAGAAACTGAAGATGTAAATGAATTCTAAAATATATGATACATATTGTGAAATAGAAAATATTCAAAAGGTAAAGGGAGGTATGGGTAAGTAAAGAAGGGGAAGAAAAATGTGATGGTTAAAAAAAGAAGCAAAGGCCGGGGTTTTAGCTCAGTGGTTCCAGTGCCTGTCTTGCAAGCATCAGGGCCTGGGTTCGATCCCCCATAACCACATACAGTACTGAGTGTGGAGACTCACGCCCAGCAGCAATCAGTACCACAAACCACAGTGCCGGGAGTGGTGGCTCACGCCTGTAATTCCAGCACTCAGGAGGCAAAGGCAGGAGGATTGCTGTGATGTGAGTTTGAGGATGAGCTCAGGGCCTCCCTGAACTACAAAACGAGATCCTGTCTCAGAAAAAGGAAGAAGAAGAAGCAAAACCTATGTATAAAAGGGGCAGGGGGATTGTGTGGACAGCAGGTAGATGGGAAAAATGTGAATTAAGTTGTGTCATATACTGGTGCAAATTCTCAGTGTCAAGTGTTGTAGTCGTCCTCAGCATCGGGGTAGTACAGGGCTGAGGATCAGGTTTGGAGGCCCAGACCAGGACGGTGAATACACAGAGTCACCCCCGAAGACTCCAGGGAGGTTTCGACAAATGCTTCCATCTTTACTGAGGACTACATAGGCTTATATAGAACAAGGAGAATGGAAGTGGCTATGAGCGCATAGGGGCAAAGGGCTGTAGCTGATTGGTGGGGCACAAGTTTTTTACCTTTTATGGTTCGCTCTTGGTTGAGCAAAGGAGTCACTAGAGAAAGAACAGGGGCATCCAAGCGGCTATAGGCCAGTTGAAAGGAAAAATAAGATGGAGAAAAGGGCCTGGAAGTGACACAAATCTCCTTTGCTCACAAGGCACTGGAAAGATCTAGTCACATGACTCTCTCCAACTATTGCAAAGGCTGGGAATTATAGTCCTGGGCTGGACAATCATGTCTCAGTACCTACTTCACAGCATGCAAAGGAAGTATACCTTCTGTTGGACATATGGCCATCTATTCCACAAACTTCATGGTAGCAGGCTTGGAATCAGCAGAATAATGATGGTGTTATTCGAAAATTCCTGAGAACAGGAGCTTTTGTTCTTGGAACTCTCAGAATCCTGCACAGGGCCAACTTCTTTCTGGATGATAAAGAAGCAAAGGGCATAATGTAGCAGTAGAGTCCCAAATTCTTTCATCTTCTGAGCATGTATTTGTGTATGTTATTATATATGTATATGTATGTGGCATGATAAAAAATACAGGGACTATTTGTTTTCCTTTTAATAATTTTTTACAATAAAAGATGCAGTGATGTTAATTTCCCTCAGAATACATTTGCCTCATCACACTTGCTACTGCCTTAAGTTCTGGAAGGCTTCTGTTATAAGTGTCTTTAGTTGTGTTGTGGCTGCCTCAATGTCCTAAATCAATTAAAAACATTTACTTTTCATGGTCGTTTTAACTTTTGGAAAGAATCGGAAGTCATACAATGCCTGTACCAGTGAATTAGGTGGGTAAAGACTCACTATTCTGTTCTTACAAGCCTAATTTCCACCAGATGACACTCACTAACAGCACTCACCGTAGTTTGTATTATACCTCCTAAAGACACTCAGTGAAGAAGACCTGTAGAACTATTTCTGAAAGTGGTTAAATGATGGGATAACTATGTTCAAAATGAAGGAGTGTATTCTGAGGGAGATTAACAGCAATGCCTCTATGACATGGATACAATTGTTTAAATTTAAATATTTACCATAGTTTACCTCTTATATGCTAATGTATGTCTTTGCATCTGTGAACAAATGTGTATTACTATGTATGCTTTCATACGTGTATTGGAATTTTTGTAAGTATGTATGCATGTTGTATACACTAATTTCCTGCATGTTAACATGCATATACATGTTTTTATGTGTGCATGTGTATATGGAGCTATATTAGTGTGTGTGTGCTTGTCTTCATTTGTATGTGTATTTGTGTAACTATGGAAGTGGCAAGAGTATATATGAATGTGTATATGCTGTAAATGTGTGCATTCATACAGCTGTGTACTTGCTTACATAACGTGTAGATATGCATGCTTTCATGTGTAGCTAGGCATATCTGTACATGTATGGATATATACATATACATGTATTTGTAGATATATTGGTCAACACACATTAAAATACATGAGGCAGAAGCATTATTTATATTTGTAATATTCAATATGTTCATTTTTTCATTCACTGGTTTCTCATTAATGAAATACCCAAATCATCATTAGCTAAATGATTTTCATTATCTGTTAATAGGTTGGAACCACAGTGTCAAAATACTGGTAGGAGATAATAATCTTAGCAAATATTTGTTAAGTAGGAGTATAGGCCAAGCATTTTGCACACATTGTTTCACTTGACATTCATAACAATCCCATGATGTAGGCATTTTATTAGTTCCATTTTATGGATGAGAAAACAATGTCATAAAAGGGTCGATTAACATGTCACTTGATGGAGCCAGAATTAATAAGTCAGTCACTGTTACTAATCAGAAGCAGAATATAAAACCAGACAGAGGGGCTTGAATGCCCTGGTAGTTCACAGCCTATAGTTTGCATTGTCCTGCCACTTACTCATAAAGAGACCTTTCTCTAGCCCTCTTGGCTAGGACTGTTGTTCAAAATGTATCTATCTCTCTTCTCTGCTTTGCAACCCTATTTTGCTATCTACACTTTTTGCTGCCGGGGCCACAGCTGCCAGCCTTCCTAACTCTGGCTACAGTCATTCAAGAGAATCTGGCACTGCTACTAAATTGATGGCCACAGACAAAGTGGAATCATACATAGCCATAAGATACAGCCATTATTTTCTAGAAAGTTTCATTATCATGATTTTCCCTAGGAATATTGTTCCCATGTCTTTGGGTCCCAGTCAATCTCAGGAATTGGTAGAAAGACACCAGCAAATCAAAGTGATTGAATTTTTTGGTCTTCTTGGTTTTGCTATGGGCATGGATCTATGGTCGTTGTTTTTCAGTAGCTAGGACAAAAGCCCAAAAGCAAAAACTTACAGGGCGGGTTTATTTCAGCTCACAGGTTTTGCAGATTGAGTCCATGATAGGCTGATTCCAAGACAGGAAGGGGATGACAGATCAGCATGGTGAGGAAAAGTTCTTCATCACATGGCATCCAATAGACAGAGGAAGAAGGGAGGAGCCAGAGATGAAAATATAACTTTCCAAGTCACATTTCCAGTGACCTGCCTCTTCTGACAAGGCCCCATCTCTAAACTTAAGTCTTTTGGGAGGCATTTCAAATCTAAAACATAACATTCTGCCCCTGGACCCCAAAAGATTCATAACTATCTCAATGAGTAAAATGCATTCAGTCAATCTCTAAGAATTCTCAAAGTCTTAACAACTTCAGCATTGTTGAAAAGATGCATAACTATCTCAATTAGTAAAATGCATTCAGTCAATCTCTAAGAATTCTCAAAGTCTTAACAACTCCAGCATTGTTGAAAAGCCCAAGGCCAAAGCATCCCCCAAGACTAAAGACAAACTCTTACTTGTGGATCAAAAAGAAAGTTAATCACTTTCAACTCACAAAGATGCAGGGTAAAATATTCCCATTCTAAAAGGGAAGGATCAGGGAATAGATAGAATTTGGATCAAAACTCAGAAAGCTAATGTTAAATCTGATAGCTGTATGTCTAGCACTCAGGGAAGACTGTGGTAAGATGTTGTTGTGGAAAAACTGAAATATGGCTCATTCAGGCCAAACAAGGAGAAAAGATAACACATCAGATATCTACAGAAGCAAAGTAAAAATAACAAAAGAAAAGAAAGAAACTATTTAAGGCTGGAGGGTGAGCTAGGGCTCATGCTCTGAGGTGACTGACCTTCTTGCAATACAACATGGGATTAGTTATAATTTGGGGAAGGGTGAGATTACAGAACTAGGGCACTGACATTTTTCTATTGCTTGTAAGTTTGAGTATACAGGCTCTACAAGGTCATTAGATTGTTCAAAAATTCAAGTTTCACAAAGAATTGAGAATTAGCTACATTGGGGGAAGAGAGAACAAAACTATTTCAAAAACAAAGACATTTTGAGTTGTCTCTGGCAAGCCTGGGCAAATTAGACATGCTTCTCAGTGAACATTCCGCAACAAGGCCAGCATAAACTGCAAGGAAATGATTTTTTTCTTTCAGTGTGAGTGCCAGTGGCTTGAAAAACCCCATCCCTATGGCCGTACTCATTGTAGTCCATACGGCTTCTTCCTTGGACCAAATATATTCACTGGTTATGACCCTCTTCAGCAAACATTCTACTCTCTCAGAATCTCTAACTTCTTAGGATCTTTACTCCACCCTCAGTTCCACTGTCACAGCTTCTCACAGTGCCTATAGGTTCTTGGTAGGAAAAGTGACCTGTCAAACATTTTATGTTGCTTCCAAGCCTTATTTTAAAGTCTTGTTTTAAATTTAATATTCTACGATTCTTGTATTCTGTATGCCTGTAAGCAGCACCATGTTAATGACACCAATGCTGAGTGACAGCTCAAAACAAAAGCTGAGACCCTTGGCCCATAGGTGCAATGGTCTATAAGTACCTGGATGGCCAAACTCAGGGATACACCACCCTAGATGGTGCTGAATAAGAGAGTGTAGTAGAAACACTTCTCAAAATGAAGTTTGACATTTTTTTCATCTTGGAGCTAGTCTGTTAAGGGTTGGTTCTTGTTAATTTTTAATTTGCTCACAAGCATCTTTCTTATTTTTCCTCTACAAACTTCACAAATTATTTACCTCTGCCATTTGCTCTTCATTTCCACCAGAGATCTGGCTAAAATCAATCAGCACTTACCCATTCTACAGCCTGAACACAGAAGTACCTCCAAATTTCTTCTGTCAGATTAATTAGTCTGCTGGCTAGATTCTCAGTCTCCTGTAAAGTCTTAGGGCATGGGCAAAATATCTGCAAATTTTATGCCAGAGCATAATGCCCATTAATTCTATTCCAACTTCTAATGTTGTCCTTCTTCCCAACTGAATCATTCTGAGTTTGGCTTCACTGTATTAATTCTTATCAACACTCTAGTCTTCTGAGCTCTGATCAACACTATACATCAAGTACTGGTCAAAATGCTTTGTCTAGATATTCTGTAGCCCACTGTCAAAAACTTCCCAAACTTTTCCTGCAAGGCAGTTCTCAAAACTTCTGAGTCATATAGTCAGGTGCAATCACAGTACTGCTTTTACTCCTAGTTTGAGTTTTTTGTACTAGTCACTTTTTATCATTGGAACAAGACACTGTACACCAATAACTTGAGGACAAGCTGTTGATTTTGACTAATAGTTTCTATGGATTTAGTTCATGGTTGGCTTGTTCCAAGACAAATAAAATAGCATGGAAGAACTATAAGGTGAAAGAAAATTGTTCACCCTATGGTGGCCAAGAAATAGATAGAAAATGGAGAAACTGGAGATGTCCAAATCATGTCCCCAGTGGGTCATCCCAACCGACTAGGCCACACTTCTGAATATGATGAAGCTTTTACAGGACATTTTAGATCTAAATCATAGTACTACGTAATCTCTGTGTCTTGTTTTACATCTAATCCAAGTCTGCAAATTTTACACCCTCTTAGCTAATTTCCTTCAGTTTTCACACATGGCAAGTGGGCTTTTCTCTGTCTTTTTGTGCTTGTTTTTTATTATTATTATTATTATTATTGTTCTTGCAGTTTCTCAAGTTCCATTTATTTTTTTTTATCTTTATTGGTACATTAAATATACACATCATGATTGCACTCCATAATGGGGATTTGTACCAGTATAAGACACAACTTAATTCTAATTTTTTCCCATAGCCCCACCCACCCTACCACCCCCCCATATATATAAAATTTGTTTCCTTAGTTTCTCTCTGGTTTTCATTTCCTTTTTAGATCATAAGCAACTGAAAGTCCAAATCATTTATGTGTTCCCCAGTCAGCTGAGAGAAGTGGTGTGAATACAAATGCTCCGTTCCAGCTGTGCTTCACTCACTCATATAGTGGGCTTTTACCCTGTGCCCAGCATTGTGCTCAGCCCTGCTGGTGCAGAAACACACAGTCACTGCCTTTCAGCAGCTCAGTAAGACTGGAATATTCACACATATCAGCATTTCAGTCTCATTTAGCTCAAACATGAGGCAAACACTTCCTTTTACCCCATGAGAATAGAAAGAAAATGCACCCTCTTTTCTTCAGTAATTCTCCACTTATACAAATTCTCTTTCTTTAAAGATTCTTACCTTCATAAAGTCCCATTTTTCTTTTCATCTAGGCTAGGTGTAATAGTGGAATTGAATGTCTAAAATAGTGATGATACATCTTTCAGAGCTTTACATCAAGATGTTCCTTGGCAGCCCTATACACTCAGAGGTGGGGCTCTTGGAAAATGATTGAATTATGGAGAGAGTATAATTGACTTGGTATTAAGAAGTGGAGTCTAGTCCAAAAGACAGATTACCTAGGGCATGACCTGGAAGGATGTATCTCCCTCCTGGCTTCTCCTTTCTCTCTATGATTACTGGGTGCCAAAATATGAGCAGCTTTTCCTTCAACAATCCCTTCTGCTGTGCTTTTATCATGAAAAATAGACCTCTCCTCCTTTAAGTTGCACATTTCAGGTATGGTGTCTCAGCTATGAAGAAAGTGACTAAGACAAAAGGCAATGAAATTGCCTGCAAATGGAACTGAAATGTCTGGCAGCTGAGATGATGCACACACATACACATGAGTATTTCTTCTCAGAGTCCGAATCAAAGAAAGGAGGCATAGGCTACACCAAAACAACATATTAACCCTCAAGTCTGAGGGAATTATGGGAGTTAATTGACAGAATAAGCAACTACGAAGTGGTTTAGATTAGATGTGCTGCAAAAAACAGGTTTTGGAACTGATGTATGATACATGATCATGATGATGGTGGTGATGTTGATAATACTGAGGTAGTGATATTGTTCTCTACTGGCTAAATAAGAAAAGATACTTTTAAAGTCAGAAAATGGAGGCATATGGTAAGCACCTCAATGATTAGTTACCTACACTTATAAGATCAGACCTGTTCTCATTGTTTCTTAAATATGGAGCCATAGAGATGACGGACCTTTTTTTTTAATTGAAATCTTTACTGGTACATTACATATACACATCATGACTGCACTCCACAATGGGGAATTGAACTAGTATAAGACACAACTTAATTCTCATTTTTCCCATACCCCTACCCACCCTATCACCCCCTACATACATAAAATTTGTTTCGTTTCTTTTTTGTTATAATCTCATTATTTTTCCTCCTTCGCCCTTTTTCACTTTGAGTGTTTTCTATTTCACAATATATAACATACAATTCTAGAACTCATTTACATCTTTATTTTGTCATACCAGAGAAAAGATGTGATATTTACCTATCTGTGACCTATTTATTTCACTTATGAGGATATCCTCAAGGTATGTCCATTTAAGTAGAAGTGATTCAAACTTATCATTTGTTATGGGAGAGTAATACTCCATTCTGTAGAAGAACCACAGTTTTTTTATCCAGTCTCCAGTTGATGGACATTTGGGTTGTTTCCAAAATTTAGCAATCACAAACTGAGCTACTATAAACATGGGTGCACATGTCAGTGTGATATGAGTCTTTTAAATCTTGTGTGTATATACCTAGCAGAGCAATGCTCAGGTCAAATGGGACCTCCAATCCTAGCTTTTTGAGGAATCTCCAAACTGATCTCCACAGGGTTTGTACGAGTCTACAGTCCCACCAACAGTGAAGAAGGGTTCCTTCTTCTCTGCAGCCTCGCCAACATTTGTTGTTGGCTAATACTGAAATGGCAGCCATTCTTTGTGGAGTGAGATGAAATCTCAGTGTTGTTTTCATCTGCATCTCTTGAATGACTAATGATGTTGAGCATTTCTTCATATGCTTCTTAATTGCTCTTACTTCTTCCTCTGCAAAATATCTGTTCATTTAACATGCCCATTTTTGAATTGGGTCTTCAAATTTGGGTGGGCTGATTTTTTTGAGCTCTTTATATATTCTAGATAGTAGCCCTTTGTCTGAGGAACAGCTGGTAAAGATTTTTTCCCACATTGTTAGTTGCCTTTTTGCTCTGGTGGTGGTTTCCTTTGCTGTGCAGAAGCTTTTTAAAAGAATGAGGTCCCATTTGTTGATTTTGTCAGCCAATTTCTATGCTATAGAGGTTTTGTTCAAGAAGTCTTTCCCTAAGCCAGTGTCTTCAAGAGTTTTACATAACCTGTTTTGCAGTAGGTTTAGAGTGCCTGTTTTAATATTTAGGTCTCTTATCCACTTTGATTTTAGCTTGGTACACAGTGAAAGAGCTAGATCTAGTTTTAGTCTTTGGCAAGTTAAAGCCCAGTTTTTCCAGCACCATATGTTAAACAGGCTATCTTTCCTCCATTCAGGATTTTTGGCTTCTTTGTCAAAATGAGGTGGCTCAGTGTATCTGGAGTAGTTTCTGGATCTTCTAGTCTACTCCATTGATCCTCGGGTCTGTTACTTTGCCAGTACCATGCCTTTTTTATCACAGCGGCTTTATAGTATAGTTTCAGATTTGGAGTTTTAATACCCCCCATCATGTCCCTGTTGCTTAGAACTGCTTTTGCTATTCTAGGTCTTTTGTGGTGAGATGATGGACCTTTTTACAGTGTAGAAAAGTAAAAATGAACAGAAAATGCCTGTTTTTAAAGCATTTTACACTTCTCTATCATGTATGTTGGCATACTACTGCCAGGTCAAGGATACTTAGCTACTCCTTTTAAATTCACAAGATTCTTAAGTCAGTTAAATTTTAATCTCAACTGTGATCCCACATTAAAAATGAGTACTGCATTACAAAACATGCTTTACACACTTTAAAAAACACATGAGGCCTTGATCCTGAGATGACAGATGAAGATCCAGAGCTGGCCGTGTATTTAAGAAACCTGGGCAAGGCCAACAACTGCCTAGATTTACCTGGTCAGGAAGAGAAAGGTTTTAGCAAGATTCATCCTTCTTGGAACATCAAAGACAAAGGAAAAGTAAGAGCCCTAAACCAGGTCTTTCAGTACATGAATTTCATATTTTCTCAAGAGGTATTTAGAAGATTTGAGCTCGATGGGTAATATATACTGATGTGATTGCGACAATTCCCTGTGAACTGAGGCCATTTTCAAATCCACCAGCACATTTCATTCATCTAAATACCAGAAAGCACCAGTAGGATTCAGCAGCAGAAAATATGCTTTATGAGGTGTGTGAAGTGTGTTAATACACTGATTAGGTCCCCATCTTGACTTGATGAAAAATGTGACTCAGCTCTCATCCAATTCAGTTTGCAACTAGAATTATAGAAAAGATTAAGTTTGTGAATGAAAGTATCACTATACTTATTTTAGTATTGCTTCACAGCTGAGATTGACCCTTCACTAATTACTGAATCATCCTTTGGCTTCCAATGCTTGCTTCATTATCAAGAGTCTATATGGGTAGACTGCGCTTTGAAAAGATGAAAAAATGGATTGATTCTGGAGGGTAAAGGACTTACTGTAAGCAGATCCTGAATAATTATTAAGTTGTGAGCATCCTCAAACCACTGAACATGAGAAGACTTGACTTTACAAAGGTTGACCTAGCAGAAAATGCACCACCTGGTTGATCCTAAGTATGATGGTATGGATAATAGAAAACAGCAAGTTGCATAGGAGAAAAGTATATGTTTTCAAGGCACAAAGATCTGAAAGTCCTCAAGGCCAACCTGGGCAACCTAGCCAGATCCTTTTATTTTACTTCAAAATAAAAAGTATTGAAAAGGCCATATATGTCACTCAATGGTAAAGCATTTGTCTAGCATGTAAGAGGCCTTTGGTTTAATGTTCAGTGCCCAATAAATAAATAAACAACAAACAAATCAGAGCTCAAATTCTGTCAAATTTACATGAACTTAACTTTTCCTCATTTGTGAAATGATGAAGATAAAAAATTGTAGATTTTTTGCAAAGATTCCATGATTAATACATGAAAATTATGGGTATATTTTGATTAAAATGTATTTATTAGACAGGAAAGATATTGATTTATTTGTGCATTCATTTATTAAAATATTTGAGTGCTATCTATGAGCTACATATTATTCTCCTTGCTGCCTAGCAAAGAACACCTTTTGCAGTTATTTGATTTAATTATCAGGGGAAAAAATGTTTGGTAGATATTTACTAATCCCACTGTACAAAAATGAAAGGAAGATTAGAGAATGTAGATCACTTCCAAATCACTTTTACCAATGTTTATGGAAGGCTGACTTTGTGCTTGTCATGAAGCATGTAGAGGCATGACAAGGATTGTTCCAATCTCATCCTAAGTCCTTCCTACTCTGTAACACTTCAGTGACTACTGCTTTTCTTCTTTTCTCTATGGTAACTTTGCAAATTTGCAGAATATGATTGAGAAGGATCAAAAAGACAATTCCATGTTAAGGGTATGGGCCATAGGTTGTACTCCGCCTAGAGGAGGGGCTGGTGCAAGAGCACTATGTGTTAGTCACAGAGTCCTGGGGTCAATACTTTGTTCTGCTCTTGCCTTTTTGCTTAATGAGCTAGTTCATACACTGCAACCAGCAGAATGGCAAGGATGTGGTAGGGGGGTCATGTACCACACAAATTCCTCTTTGAGGGAAAACAGGCAGCTCACCATATGAAATGTGCTTGGTACACAGCCTCCAGTTTCAGTTCCTTTGGGATCTTGTTTCATATGAGATGACACCTACCAAGATCAAAGAGACCAATGCTAGATAATATGTCTTACTTTTTTCTCATTCCTCTTCTCTCCCTTCAATACTTTTTGCAGTCCTGATTTTAAAAAACTCTTTTTATATTTTTCTTTCATTTCTCTCTCTCTTTTTTTTCATTTCTCTCTCTTTTTAAAAATCCCTTTTTCCTCCTTTATTTCCCTTCCCATTTGAACAAGTTGTTACTTGATATTCCTAATATCTACCCTCAATTTTGCTCCTTATTTTCACTTTGGGCTTCTCATACAATAGGAACAAATTGATATTTAAACTTCTGGGTCTGATTTAATTTCACTTAAGATTATGCTCTCAGGATGCATGCACTTACCTACACGTCTCAAGTTTATCCCTTATGGCAGAGTCATACTCCATAGCCAAATATTGGAAATAGCCCATATGCCCATCAAAGGATGAATAGGTGAAGAAAATAAAACATAATTTTTATACCCAAGCCAGTTTCCAGACCCTGCCCCACTGACTTCCCTATTGGCTGGATATAATGAGGAAGGTCCCTCAAAAATTACAGAAAATATGCACCATGATGATTCCCCTTGATCCTCTACCAAAAAGACTTATAGCTATTTCTACAGGTAAAGGTGTACTCTGTGAAAAGAACATCCAGACATTTTAAGAACTCCTTGACCTAGAAACTATATTTACATTGCTGTCCAGAGAGCTGAAGAGTCATCAACACATCCACAGTTAGAGTAGATAGAATAGTGAAAGAATAAAAATGATGAATAACACACAGAATCCTGGGCAGGATATTATTTACAATGGATCTACTATATCGGTGGATACATTAGATCATTTCCACTATTTCCAAATGCATAATTAAGATCAACATACTTAATTAATTAAGTTAATTAAATTGGCCAAGTTGGGCCCTTGGACTATGGAGCATTGTGTGAGGCATTGTGTGAGGAAAGGCAAATGGAAGCACTGGAATCCGCTCCTCTGTCAAAATGGTAAGTAAAAAACATTGCATCATGTAAATGAGTTCTAGAATGTATGTTATACATTGTGAAATAAAAAACACTCAAAGCATAATGGAGTGAAGGGGGAAAAATGAGAATATAACAAAAAAGAAAGGAAACAATTTTATGTATATAGGGGGTAGGGGTATAAGGGTGAATAGGGCTATAGAAAAAAATGAGAATTAACTTGTGTCATATACTGGTACAAATTCTCATTGTTGAATGCAATGATGGGTATACTTAATGTATCAATAAAGGTTTAAATTTAAAATAATTGCATCTTAGAAGGAGGAAAAAAGAACCAGAAAATAGTACCATCTTTAAAAATTTAACAGATGAAAGTGTTGTGGTTTTCACTGATTCTTCCTTGAATACACTAGTCTGGCCCTGTAAAAAAAAAAAAAGAAAGAAAGACACTCCAGTGGTTCCTGAAGTATAACTAGATTATACCTAATTTGGCCAAATAGTAATCCTCAATTGTGACCACTTAATCCAATGTGGCTCCTTGCTATGTTTGATTTATATGGCCTTGATATTTGATTTGTGACCATTCATTTGATGACTAAATTTCTGTCCCAGTAAGAAGGAATATCAGAATTGGACTGAATTTATATGGAAATGACAAGTATAAATATTTAGAGTTTTGAAACAAGGCTAGTAAAACATATATTGGAGGAAAGAAATGAAAATGAAAACTATATGGAGATGCCATTTTTTTCCAGAAAGAATGGCTGTCATCAAACAACCTAATAATAATAAGGAGTGCTGCCACATTTGTGGGGGACAAGGAACTTAACTATATTGCTGTGGGAATGTAAACTATTACAACAACTACGGAAAACAATGTAGAGATTCCTCAAAAAACTGAAACTAGAAATGCCATTCAACTTACTATCCCTCTTTTAGGTATCTTACAAAAGAGTTAAAATCACCATACTTTAGTGAAACACGTATACCCTTGCTTATAGCAGCATGATTTATAATGGCTATATCTTAGAAACAGTGTATATGCCCATGACTAATGAATGAATAAGGAAAATGTGATATTTACACACAATGGAGCACTACTCTGCCCTAAAAAAGATAAACTTGAGGCATCTGTAGGCTAATGGTTACAACTTGAGAACATAATAGTAAGATAAATAAAATGAGCATACAAGCTCAAATATTGTATTGCTGGTTACTCTTAGATGGGAAATACAATACACACACACACACACACACACACACACACATACAGACATACAGTGAGAAACAGAGAGAGAGAGAGAGTACAGAGACAAATGGGAAGTAGAGAGAAATTTAAATACTTTTCCAAATTGCATATTTCATTGTTTTAAAAATATTTCAATGTATATGCTAATTTGTTTTATTTATACTTCCAATTTATCTCAGTTCATTGAAAAGTTCTGTTACCTGTTTGTCTCTTGTTTGTAAAAGTAGTTTTGTTTATATCTTGTATTCTGTGCAACTACTATGAAGGTAATGATACACAGTGTAATAAAAAAGTTAAAGGAGATAATTTAGTATTTATAATCCATATTTATAAATCAGAAAAGTTAATAGCAAAATAATAAATATGTTCAATAACATAAAAGAAAAGAAGGCTAGTTAATTCTCCCAACATTTGTTATAATATAATGCAAAGAACTCTGGACTACTTGGACATCTAGAAGAACATCATGTTATTATGTCAATGACATTCTGGTCATGTAGATGGATGAACAAAAGATACTAAGTATGTTGAAGGGTTTGGTAAGATACATGAGCTCTAGAAGGTGGACAATAAACTCTATGAAGATGTAAGGGCTGCTACTCTGTAAAAATACATGGGATTCCAGCAGTCAAAGTATGTTCAAATATCGCTTTCAAAATAAAATATAAATTATTGTATCATGAACTTCCTACTAAAAAGAATGAAACAAAACAACTAATGGTCCTCTATAGTTTCTAGGGACTCATAGTCCATGTGTAGGACCATATCTCCAGCTCATAAAGTAGGGGACATAGAAGGCTGCCAGCTTTGAGAGGGGCATATAATAGGAAAGGGTGTTGTATTTTATCCATATTTTACTGCAAGCAATCCTGCCTCGTGGGCCATACCACAGTAGACCATATGGTGTTTGCTGGAGTTATCAATAGTGAGAACAATAGGATGTACAAGTTTTGGCAAGCTGCAATGGAAAAACCTGAAAACAAGCCACTCAGATGCTGGAGCTCTACAGTCATGGCAGCAATAAAGAACTATAAATAGAAATAAACAAATGAAAACCTCCTGATGTGCTACCAAGTCCTAGGAGAAACATAACATCTGAGTACTACACAACAACAAGAACAAGAGTCCAGAATCTCTTCTTTGGGCTAGATTCCATCAGATGCATGAAGTGACAAGATTAGATGAGCCCATTAACAGTTCATAACAAAATGAAACTAGTAAATTTTAGAATAAGCACAAGGAGAGCTAGTAGCCCAGATCTCCATGGCATCCACCACTGTTGCCCCAGCATATCTCCTAGCTGACATTTATGACCATATCACTGGGAAGAAAAAGCATGAGCTTAGTTTACATATGATTAGACACCCATATATACAAGCATGTGGATGCTAGACAAAAACAGACAGCACCTATGATATGGTCTCACTCAGTGATGCCCTGGAAAGCAGTGGCATGAGGAAATCCTCTTAATTAGTAGACTGGGATAAATGAAAGCAATAAGCGAATTTCTGTAGAAAAGTGACTCATTTGTTTCGGGCTGAATTTTGTCTTTCTCACAATCCATATGTTGTGTTCCTATTCTCCAGTACCTCAAAATGTGACCATAATTGGAGACAGGCTCTTTACAAAAGTAATAAAATGAGTTCAACAAGTCAGACTCTAATCCAATATAGCTGGTGCTCTTATAGAAAGAGAAAATTGGACCCAGATATGTATAAAGGGAAAATAATGTAAAGATACAGGGGAAAAATGATCACTTACAAGCTATGGAAAGATCTGTTAGCTTTCCACTACTGTGACAAAATACTTGAGTGACATCAGCTTAAATGAGGAAAGATTTATTTTTGTTCACAGTTTCAGAGGAAACTTTGTTTCACGGTTTTTGGGTTCCACTGTTTCCAAACCTGAGGTTAGGACAGAACATTTTGGAGGAGCCATGTAGTAAAGCAAACTAGTCACATGATAGCAAAAAAGAGACTTCACTTTGATAACAAAGCCCCATTTTCCAAAACTATTAGCCCATAATTGGATTATTCCATTCATGATTCAATCATTTCCCAAATATCTAATCTTTAAGCAATGCTGTATTGGAGATCCAGTCTTCAACACATGAGCTTTTGGCAGACACTTATCCCAACCGTAACAATAGCCTTCTCTTTTGCCAAGACCCAATAATGCTGACACTTCAGCCTCAAACTCCTAACCTCTAGAACTATTAAAACTAATTTTCTGTTGCTTAAGCCAACATAATATCTTGTAGAAGTCCTAGAGAATAAATATACTACTTTTTATCACTCAGAACAGCAACTGAGGTACCATTTCCTCTCCATCCCTGAAATTCTGGGTTCCTCTGGGTTAATGGCTACAGGTGCTGCAGTGAATTATAAGCTTCTGCTGCCCTTTGGGAATTTTGTACTCCTTAAAGCAAGTGATAAAGAGACAAATTACTGCCTTGACAGAAGCAATTGTCCCTGGTCATCAAGAGGAAATATGGTTGTTGCTCAGCTTTGTAGAATTCAAATAATCTTACATTGGAAGATTTTAACCCTGGATACACATTAGAGTCACTTGGGAAACTTCTGAAAATACCTGGGGTAGGTCTTATCCTAGAAATTCTAAATTAATTCACCTAAGACAGGCCTTAGAAACTGGGATTTTATGAAATGTCTCCTCCAATTAGTGTAACGTACACCCAGAGTGAGAACCACCGCTTTAGAGCAGTACTAAAGCTCTCAGACATGGGAGCCTCCCTGAGGATACATCAATACCATTAGCATCTTAACAACCTTGAGCAAAACAGAATTCTATAAAAAGTAGCAGAGTCATTGCCTCCCTCTACTAGCTTGTCACAATAGTCCATCGTACATGCTTCCAAAGGGTGTAGGACTGTTCATCACTTCTCACAAGGGCTAAACACCTGGGACCTCAACTAGAAGACTCAGAATCTGGAACTAATCATGGTCTGAGGGAGGCAGCATTTTAGAAAACCTAAGTCTGCCCCTTTGATGATTCAGACATAAGTGAGATTTACATCTGAACTCACCCTGAGCACATTCTTACCACTTCTTTGCCTTGTTATCACCAGCAACAAAACATCTATGGCAACTACCTAGTTGGTGATTATTAAATATTTATTGAGTGAATTAAGAAATGAACAAACAGACTGAACCCCAAAGCACACGCAGCAGTTCTCAAGCTGAATTCCGTGTCAGCAGTATCAGCATCACCTTGGAGCCTGGAGCCTGAAAAAAATGCATCCCAAACTCGGCCTGGGTGCAGGGGGAGCCATGCTCTGGGTGTCTCACAAAGACGAGACGGACAGAGTTCTGAAGCACAGAGAGAAGTGATCAAAGGTAGATCAAGTTCTCCCAGACCCTCCTTCCTTTTACAGTACTGGTTCCTTCATCTAAAATCACTGATCCCGCATTAACTTGACCACTGCTCACTGGATACTATACTTAATGAGACTTAATCTCCTATTTGAAGGCCTCGGTTTACCCTCCAAGTACCTGAAATATTCTGGGGCTCACCCTTGATATCTAGCTAATCTGGCTCTTCCTAATCTGGCTCTGTTACTATGGCTTAGAATTCTGAATACAGTACTTGTGCCCCAGTTTTACAACTGGAAAAAGCTTTTATAGAATCTCAGACAGACTGGGCACCAAGATATATGCTTCTATGTGAGCATGTTTCACTTGTAACATAGCAAGCAATGGGG
Organism: Petromus typicus; assembly: GCA_004026965.1. Lineage (NCBI taxonomy): Eukaryota > Metazoa > Chordata > Mammalia > Rodentia > Petromuridae > Petromus > Petromus typicus. The sequence continues at coordinate 34,222 of PVIR01002254.1, forward strand.
AAGCTACAATATAGAAGCATGGTGGGGGGGAAGCTTCCATCTTCTGTTTAAAGTTAAATGGCCCATTTGGGGTTCCATCTATGACCTTGGCTGCATTGGTGTTGGGTCATAGCCAAATGAAAGATGATTAGCCAAGTGTGGCTTTGCTATGAATAACTTCCTCAGGCATTTTAGCATTTTGAGTGTGGTGGTCCATACTTGTAATCTTAGCACTTAGGGGGCACTATGAGGAAGGGGGGATCTAGTGAAGGGTCTCCGGGTCATTCAGAGTGTGCCCCAATGAGGACTGCAAGGCCCTGGCTGCTCACTCATTCTGCCTTCTGCTTCCAGGCAATGATCTAAGCACTTCTGAGCCACCATGTAAATCCTCAGGACTACCCATTCAATAAGTAAACTGTCATCAGCAAGTGCATCCAACAGAAGCAAGAAAGTAAAGGAATCTGTAAACTTGTAAGCGAGAATCAATACTTTCTCTATTTTCTCATGTATTTGTATGGAACACAAAACCAACTAATAGAAATTTGATACAAAGACATGGAGTCTTTGCTGTTAGTGTATGACTGACAGAAAAAGCCTAGAATAATGCAAGTGCTGCTCAACAGGTCATTCTGATGATGGCCCAGAAGACTTTAATGCTAATTCAAAATGTAGATGGTAATGAGATGGAAAGGTAGATCCTCTTGGGAAGCAGACTGCATGGCCAGTTTGTTACAGTACAGGAAAGAATTTGGCTCTATGCTTATCTATGTCATGACACTTTCGAGCAGTTAGCTTAAAAGTAATGGACTAGTTTGCTTGGCATAAAAAAAAATTCAGGGTGGGAAATCATTCAAAAATCAGCATGGGTATTTGTGGTTCTTTATGGCCAAATATGCCATGAGAATCAGGAACAAAGATGAATAGAACAGAGATATTTTAGGCTGGCTAGAAAAGGAACATGAATAAAGGTGTGATCAAAGATGGTGGGGTTGTTAGTGCCAATAAAAAGAAGACACAGGTTTTGTACCCAAACAATACCAAAGATGTTTTGAGGGCATCTCAGGGATTTACAAGGTCACTCCTACCTATCATAAGCTCAAAGATGTAGAAATTCAAATTTGTTTTGCAGGCTTTCCTGAGTAGCAGTGTTTCAGGAACTTCAGGCCTACTCAAAATTCTAGAAATTCATTTCCCCTGTTTAACTGTCAAGGCATTCACAACCCATGGAAGCCATGCATCAAGTGGATCTGGGTACAGTTCATTCTGGCAGCAGGTTTTGGCATCACCCATGTGATGCTGGCTTTGCAAGAATTTAGAACACATGAGTCCTGAGACCGTGGAGGCTTCCATTGAGATTTCAAAGAAAATCCTGAGAAGATAAGCAGTATATTATAGGATCAGAGCCCTTGCAAACATCTCCCTGACAGGCACAGAACTGTAAGTAATGCTGAAGTTATGCTGGAGACATCAGTGAAGGTATAGATCCCTGCAAAGGGCAAAGCCTGCTGAAGGAGGCTACAGTCAGTGAATAGATTAAGCTTGAAAAGTCCATGTGGGCTGCAACCAGAGAGACATAGGAGTGAGGCAGCCCTGTCCAAGGAAGTTCACATCCCTTCAAGGGTACCCAACCGGTTGAACATGGAGATTTATGACACAATGTTCTCCTTCTAGGTTTTGATCTTCCCTTGAGTTAATTCATTACTATTTTCCTATTTCTTCTTTTGGAAAGAAGAGCTTGTCCAGCTATTGTATCTTAGAAGCATGTAAATTTATTTTTACTTTTACAAGGGTTCAAGTTGAGTCTGCCTTGAGTCTCAGAGGAGACTTTCTGGATCTATTAAGACATGATACTCTTGAGGATGGACTGAGTGCAGTTTACATTGTGAGTTGTACATGAGTCTTTGGGGGTAAGAGGCAAAATGCAAAAGTTAGGAAATTAAATGTTGACATAGGGCCACAAATTAGAGGACTGGCTGCCACGGAGGTAGTGAGAGCTTTAAGAGATAATGCCTGGTTGGAAGTCTTTATATTATTGAGGATGCCCCATGAAGGGTATTGTGGGCCCCTAGACTTTTTTCTTCTTTTTTTCTCCCTAACCATGAGGCCCACACTTATGCTATGACGTGCTGCCTCCTCAAAGGCCAAAAGAGATGGGAGCAATCTATCACAGACTGGAACTTTTGAAACTGTGTAACAAAAGAAACCTTATCTCTTTATAAACTGATTGAGATTGTATTAAAGTGATGGAAATCTGACCAAGAGAAAATGCTCAAAATCAATATAGGCAAGCTCGGTAGAAGCATGGAACATCTCAAGACTTGAAAGGCTTTATTCTCTTCTCACATAAGAACTGGCTGTTTAATAAAAAAAGGATGTCTTATAATCATCAATGCAATCACTTGTGACTTGAAAGAATTTTAGTTTTCCAATTTCAAGGAAAAAAAGCTATTTCAAGGAATGAGTTGCAAATATTCTTAGAGTCAAGTACCTAAAAATAACCAATGAAAATAAACATAAAATTGCAAGTAAAAACATGGTTTACCTTCTGCTGCTACACACCTAGCCCCAGATTGTAGCAGTTCACTTCCCTTCTGTATTACTGAAGTAGGCATTAGTTTCTGGAGACTCATTCAGCAAGTAAATACAATAAGAAATATCTGCTTGTTTGCTTGGTGACAGGAAGAACTTAGAAGGCTTCCAACCACCCTCTAAATAAACCTTCATTTCCCATGCCTGAGGATCTTCCACCCTATCTTCATTGTAGGAGTTTCATAAATCTTTCTAGCCTTCCAGACCCCTCTATGAAATAAAGATGAAAATACTTGAAAGGCATGCAAGCATGCACAATTAAAGTTATGCACCAGGAAGATGACAAATGAAGAGAACTTCTACCCCCTATTTTCATGGGGAGGTGTTAATAAGAGAAGTAAGATATTACCAAAGATCTGGTCATAGGGTTCATCTGGGTGTGATGGAATCATATATAACATTGCTTAAAGTACCTTATAGTTCACCCTGATGTCTATGTTTCCAGGTAAACCTTATTATGGCTTGTGTCTACATGGCCCCCACCACGAAGTCTCATGCAGTCACAGGTGGGGCTTTTCAGAGATGGCTGGATCTATAGTATGAAGCCGGGATTAAGAATATGGTGCTGGGAGTGATTCATGTTGGAATGCTATGATTGAGGGTATCCCACCCTGGGTACAATTACTATATACCCTAAAGGCATCTAGCCTGGGACAAAAAGAGCTGTCACTTGCTGCTTGATACTTCACTGTTTTGCTGTCTTCTGCCCATCATGAATTCTTTCTCCTCTTCAATGCCTATCTGCCATGCCAGCCTAACCTTGAGCTAATTAGCTATGGAATAACACTTCTACAAACTGAGTCAACTTTCTGCTTTTAACTTTGAGTGTCAGGCATTTCGTTTCAACAACGAGAAAAATGACCATGACAAACCCCTTTCCCTAAATTGGAGTTAAAATTTGAAAGGTAGGTACGTAATGACAACTCTAACTTGTGTTATCATTCCTACCCTGTGGCTCCCTAAATCAGTGAACTACTGTTCAATCCCTGTTTGTGATTCTTCTGTGATTATCTCAAATAGTCCCTTTTTGAAGGACTGATTATAAGGTTACTTTCAGCCAATATGGATCATGCCAAATTTGGCCTTGAATCTAAGAAGGAAAGTCACAGCCATAAAGGGCTAAAAAAGAGCAGCTAGACTTTGCTCACAATATCAGGATCTATTTCCTCATGCTTGAAATCCTAAGCTTTAGTCTCCTTATTTGGTAAAAATAGTAACTGGGTCAAATATAGAAAACTCACCACCTCTCTCTTTTATTTACTTCTCCATCTGTGCACAAGCTTCATCAGTGATGACAGCGGGAATTGGCTTGGCTTTGGAGGGCTGGTTTGTTAGCTATTTGATGTGAGGAAGCAGCTGGGAGAACATATACACATGCCATTCCTGGGCCATATTCCAAAGGGGCCCGCCAGTGGGCTTTTCCCTTTTACCAAGTGAGAGCCTATTTAGGAAGCGGCTAACAGAACACTGAAAAGACACACCCACTCTGCTATTTTTTAAAAAATCATATATGTGACATATTTTAATCATAATTGTTATATATTTTTCCTAATACAAAATAATAAATACTCCCCTCCATATCACTTAGGAAACTGAAAAACAAAGTAAAATCAAATAATTCATAACCCTACTACCATAAAACAACTGTATTGATGATTTTTGTTTGTTTATTTGGCTTTCTCTGTAAACATAAAACTAAATGAAATTAATAGTTATGTACAATCACATCCATTCTTTTCACTATTTTGTAAGCAAGGAGAATGTTGAAAAAAGTCACTGACTCACTGTTTACATCTCCTGTATGCAACAAAGCAAATTAAGTCTTAGGGAAAACCTCGTTAATTCTGCCAAAGAAAAAGGTAGGACTATGCTGTCCATTATGGTGGCCATAAGCCACATATGGGGAATTTAATTTACAGTCCATACAGTTAAAGTTTATAAAATATAATTTCTGAGTTGTGCCATATTTAAACTGTTCAATATCCATGTGTTATTATTTTAATCAGTCAATAATTAAATAAAATTAAAAATTTATATTCTCAGTGGTACCTGCTACACTTTAAGTACTCAACAGCCACCTATGACTGGTGGTTGCCACAACAGACAGAGCAGTTCAAAGATTATCATCTCAGAAAAACAAAACACAAAGATCGGTATGCAGGAGTGGCAGTGGAAGTGATGAAAGAAGGGAAGGAGATATTGACTGTAGACAGGGGCTTAAAAGAAAAGGAGCAGAGAAAGTCAGCTGCAAAAAGGCATCAATATAACGAAAGAGAAATGTTTGAAGGATGTTTTAGATGGTTTTGTTGCTTCATATACGAAATAATCCCATCCCTATTCTATTTTCTCATGCAATTTTCAATAAATCTCATGTCATTTTCTGTTTATAAGCTTACTTTTGTAGACATGTATATTAATGTGACATGTATAACTGACCCCAACATGGGCATTTGGTGAAACTCAAGCCTACAGTTGGCTTCTGTGTGGCACAAAATAAGTGAAATAAGGTTTTATCATAATGAATTGCCTTATCTCTTGCTTTTTAATCACTTAACAATATGAAAACACTTCTCATGTTCATCCTTTACACCTTTTGTCCTCCCACCCTTAAGAAACATTTCTAGATTTTAAATATACTAGGTTAGAAAGTATGCACATTCTTGAGCTCTCAATTGATAGCATATTTTTCTTCAGAGTGGATATACTAATGTAATTGCCAGCACAAATGTATGCAGACTCTCATTTCCTTACACCCTCACCAAAATACAGATTCTTCTTTTTATATCTTGTCATATTTTTCAGAGGCAAAAATACAGTATTTGTTCCAATCAGAAATATTTTTGTAGTTTCTCTAAAGAAATAAATAACAATACCAATGTTAACACTTTCATATAATCTTTAGATTTTTCAAAGCATCGTGAAGAAACCTTTTCATAAAACCCAGACGAGACACCTCAAAGCAATAACTCAATCCAAACAAACCTATCCTTGTATTATGCAGATAATGTGATGCCTCTCTGAGAACATTTAGCAGTCTGATTTTACTAAATATATTTACATACATCTCAATTGGCCCCCACTGGGTTGGGATAATATTTCATTTCCCTATGAAGCACTTCTGGGGTTTAGCAATATGCTTCACACACAAAGAGAGTGAAGGATGCATATACTGATTTGAATTAAGGAGTTTTTGCACATCTTTGAAATGTTGAGCTCTTGATGGAAATATAGTAACAATATTGACAGTACCAGAACTAGTACTGGTCCTGTACATACCACCACTCTGTGAGTTTCAGCTTCTGTATTAACAAAATGAAAGAGTAAGTGCAGACCATGTCTATTGTTCACTCAAAATCTTAAACAAAGATGTAAATGAGTCCTAGCATTGTATGTTATATATTGTGAAATAGAAAATGCTCAATGTAAAATAGGGTGAAAAGAGAAAATGTTGAGATTGTAACAAAAAAGTAAGGAAACAAATTTTATGAATATGGGGGGGGTGGTAGGGTGGGTAGGGCTATGGGAAAAAATGAGAATTAAGTTGTGTCTTATACTGGTACAAATCCCCATTATGGAGTGCAATCATGATGTGTATATTTAATGTACCAATAAAGATTAAAAAAAATCTTAAACAATTCTAGTCCTAGTGTGTGTGTGTACGTGTGTGTGTGTGCATGTGTGCATGTGTATGTGTAGGACAACAATGATTAATGGAAGCACTATCCTTTCCATGGGGAATCTTTAGAGATAAGAAAAAAGAAAAGGCACAACAAGTTTGAACACTAATTAGATGAGACTTCAAGATAGGCAAACTCACATAATACATTATTTTGTAGGGCCTGCTCAGGGTCTCTGGGGGCAAAGTTCCCACAGCGCTTTTTGAAGTTGTAGACTATATTAATGTGCCAATGTTTACATTGTTCTTTCTGTATTAAAGTAACAACTAAAAAAGGTCTGTGTAGCTTAGTTCTTGATTAAAAGCGACGAGAGCATTCCAAACATAAGTTAGTATCCCTGAGGCTGACATTGAATAGTTTTAATATTTAGGATCCCCTGTTTTAATTACTACTTTGAACAAGGTTTATGCTAAAGAGAGAGTACATCAGTGGGGGGATGTCTTGATGCCATGACCTCATGAATAAAGGACTTGCTGGCTGGCGGTTGGTGATTTTGTATGGTAATGAAGGTTTACAGAGGGGCATGTGTTCATTTTAATAAAGGAATAGACATTATTCAAATAAGGGATTACATGATTCAACATCCTGGTCACAGAGACTTTTACAGTTATTCACATGACACCAGTTATATGTCCTCGCTGTCCAAGGGAGTCAGCTTCTCATATTCATTTGTTCGGTCAAAAAAGAGCTCATTTGAGTCAGAGAGTTTATGTTCATTTATTATGAAGAACCACTTTTCATTCCACATGTTGCAGAGCTTGAGAACACAAGAATCCTGAAAAATCATTTCTCTGATGGGATAATTGAGGTCCTGAGAGTAGAAAGGATCTTCTCAAGGTCACAGAGATGGTAATGTAGCAGGCCAAGACTCAAAGCCAAGAATCCTTCTGTCAGTTTAGTAGTCAGCGTCTAAAAGCACCCCAGCCCTGTTTTGTACACATTATCAAAATTGACCGAGCACCAGCACTGTGCTTGGTAGATCTGTCTCTGAACGCTTTCTAGAACACCTGCTTCTTGACTGGTTAAAAATCACTTTCTGGAGCTCCAAGCCTGTATGTGAGGATCATTTATACCAGGACCAAAAATACCAGTGTTTCCTTCTTGTTGATAGTCCAGAGGACACCATGTCAGGGACTGAGTAAGTCCAAGAGTTGTCCCTGTATTTGTCACATCCTCTCAACCAACTAGAAAGGACTGAGGGATCTTTCTATTCTTCTTTGCCATAAAATTACAAAACTTATTGTCTCTTCCCTATTAACTGTGTTATGAGGACACAAAATGGAAGCAATTTTCTATCAAGGGCATCAGTGCCAATTATGAATTTTGCCAAATTTGTCCTGCCTTTGAGACCATATTTTCATTAATTGAAAATTTTTTCATATTTATTTCAGGATGAAGAAATGAAACAAAAATCATGTTTCTTCAATTCAGGCAACTCTGAGTGGCTAAGCCAGGACCAGGAGGATTGAGAAAGACAACCAAGTCATGGTATAAATGATTCGGGGATGAAGCCAAACTGGTATTTCCAAAGCAGTGTCAACCAGGAACAATAAGCCTACATTAACTCGGTAGTCATATCCCACACTGGTATTAATTTACCCGTGATATATTACCAATCTTTTATAGATGAACAACATCCATTTCATAACGCTCCCTAACTCATGGTTTGTCTCAACTCCACAGGTATGCCTCACCTCCTCAGCGAAAATGCAAGCTCCTCGAGGTCAGATTTCATGGTTGATATGTTTCTGTTCCCAGGTCCCATGTGATGGTGGAGAACAAAATTTCAAAAACATGTAAGGAAGGGGTTCAGTGATACACAAAAGTTACCTTCTTCCAGGTGTCCTGGAGGATCCTTTAGCATGGAAGGTATCAGTGCTTCCAGGAACTTTCCTGTTGAAAACAGTTCAAGGGTTTATTTCCATATATATTTCAAAATTAGCACTCTGCTTATTCTCACTCATCCCACACTCACCACATTCTTACCTTTAGCTACCACCTGAAATAATGCTTATGTTTAATAAATTGGATATTGTTAGTTTCTCAAAGGCAGCAATTATTTCCCATCAATCTATATTGACACTTCTTCAAGTACCTAGGATATTGGTCGGTACACACTAAGTGAAATATATTATACTTTTAAAATAAAGCATAACAGCAATGTAAGTTAACAGCAGCAGGCAGACCACAGGTTATATACTTCCATTTCTGCTGATTTGCCATTCCTTCAAAAATATCATAGTCCAAATGGAATTAATGCTGTATTTTCTAAAATTAACACCATTACCATCTTCTTTATATCAGTCTTCCACATCAGACACCCTGGGAATCTTCCAGTCTCCCAGTCTGTGTACTTAGAGGGTCTGTGATGAAAATAAGATTCTATCACCATAAAATTAAGCTGAAATGTTCAATGGATGTTAGAAACTGAGACAGACATAGAAGGGCAACTTGTAGAGAGGAGTCCTGTACATCTTTTTAGAAGAATGAGTCAATAGACAGAAGCATGAGTTACGCAAGAAGAAGAGGATATACAGGAATCTCAATTTCAGCAAAATAGGAGAGATCATCTGCTAACACAGAGTTGCTGGAAAGAGAAGTCTGAAATAACTGGTGTCAGGAACTCTCTTGAGAATTAACAAGATTGAAATTATTTATCAAGGATCCTGAATCAACATGTCATCCTCAAATAAAGATCCCATTGTTCATTATTTTTGAAAAATGACTGTATAGACTGACTAAAATAAACATCTTAGACAATTCATAGGTATGAGATAGATGTTCCTCTGTGTACAGCAGCCCACTTTCCATATAAAGCACAGTTAGCATGTACCCTTTCTAAACACTGTATGACTTTCCTCTGTAATTCTTCCACCAGGATATTAGGATGCAATAGAAAGTCAGTTCCTAATTATTAGGCTTATTTACCATTGCATTATTATTTACCAATATTATTAATTTTACTTGATGAAATATGCTAGCAATATTTTATTCTTCTGTTCTCTTCCATCCTTTAGATTATCTAGGTCATTGTTTGCTTCTTGTTTTAAAACAAAGCTAATACACAAAACATAGAGCTTAGTGAATTATTATATGATTAATACCCTTGTAATCACTACCAAGTTTAAAACACTGGCTAGTCACCCCAGAGGTAACCCCAAAGGCCCAATTATAATTATAGCCCCATCTCCTCCTCAGATGTAACTTTTATTCTGAATTTCATGATTTCATTTCTATGAATTCTTTATGGTTTCAGCACCTAAAAGTGAATAGTTATAGATATTACAATGTTACTTAATATTTTAAAGACTTATATTATGTCTTGTAAACATATTAATCTGTAGGTTCTCTGTTTCCTGTCCCTATAATGTACATGGTAAAAAACCTATGTTGTTTAATCTGCAGTTTCCCTAGTCTGCATGTTGCTGGTTAAGCATTCATGTTCAATGTGTTCTTTTGTCTTTTCATGTGGATTCATGTTTTGGAAGGTCTCAGGTTTCTGCTTCTTCTGTTACGAGCCCATACTGATGATAAATTGTTAAATAACCATATTCTATCATTTTCAATTCATTTACTTGATGGATTCTTACTATTACTGAGATATAATTCATATATTATAAGCAATTGTAACCTATACAGTTTAGAATTTCTCACAAAGTTTTGTGACCATTACCATTGTTTGTTTCTGTCATTGTCACATCCAGCAGGAAAGGCAGTTGCAGAGCCTGCTGACAGGACAGAGAGGATAGGCTATTGTACCCCAGGCCTTGGTTCCAGGAAGTCTGAGCACAGCTATGCCACTTTGTTTCCAGGAAATATCTGTATTGTTTGTTTCTGTATCATTTGTATGGCTGCTCTGTCCTAGGAGCACAGGTGACACCATCTCTGACCCAAGAATCCTTATGGTGGCGACCACCACCACCACCTGGCACCCAGCTCCCCTTTAACTTCACCCTTAACAATCTTTGTTCTTCTCTGGCTTGGAGCCGACTCCCTTCTCGCAGCCAGCTCACACATGAGTGATTCAACAGCCTGTTGCTCACGCAAAGCCTGCCCAGTGGTCTCTCTACTTTCCGTGCCTCCCACGCAGTTACTGCTTCCTTGACTGGCTTTTTGCACTAATTCTGTCAAGTATTTTGTTGTGCCTGATCAAATAGCCATGAATATTTCTTCTGAGTTAGTTTAGTGACTGGCTAATGATTAGCTAGAAAATTTCCTTCAGTGTTTGGAACTAATAAGTCTTAGGTCTACCTAGAGACTTTGCGAACTTTCAACATTCAGGCAGACAGTTTTTAGCTGCGCTTCAACTTCACTTTCTCTTTCTGTAAGGAATGTCAGCCAGCGGTGAGAATGCAGGGCTTCCTCACATCTTCAGTGAGTTTGTCCAGAGCCCTGCAAATGCATGTGTCCACTTGTATTGTCAGAGATGTGCTGGAGTTTTGCAAAGTCCCTAGACAGAGCTCATTCAGTGACTTTCCTGCCTAAGATTCTCAGTTAACTGTTTACCTCATTCATTATTCACTGCCTCAGGCCAAATCAAAGATCAGCAGTCATGTCCAGATATTTTCAACAAACTCTACCAGGGGAAAAATCTTTCTTTTGCCCAGATGATTATTGTGCCAGGTCTACTAAGGACAACCTTGAAAGCAGGGATCCATCACGAGTATCAAATAGTCCCAGTTCTCTAGAAATGAAGCTGCAAAAGGCTGAAGCTTCAGTGCTACTCTGTCCTCACTAGCAGCTGCCACGATGCTGGCTTTCACTGAGAGGAGGGGCTGTTGATAAGACTGCTTTGGAAGTGAAGAGAAGCATGGTAAAATGTCACAAAGCTCACTGTTCTACCTGGATAAAGCCAATTTTGAATAAAAGTTTTCCAAAACTATGCTAGTCTATCATTAATTTCTAGGCATAATACTTGATGCAGATAATTTTTTGCCATTTTTCTTGTTGCTTTTCTGGAGGTAGAAATTTTAGACAACCTTACTTCACCATTCTTGCTGATGTCTGGTAATAGAATTGATTTTATTTTTGAAAATACTTTCATGCTATAAAGGAAATACAAAGAAATGCTGGATATTTCCCTTTAATTTCCTATAACTTATCATCTTCAGAAGTCTATCAATTATAATTTTTAAAACCATTAGGAAATCACTAACCCAGTTTAATGGTGTTTTATTCTCTGAAAATTTTGTAAATTTTGTATTTCTAACTTGAACTAGAAACTCCAGTAGGAATTTCTCTAAGTTTACTCCTGAGTCACTTTAGTATGACTCTAATTTTAGTTCAGAATTTGCTAAGATGTTAAGATGTTTCAGATTCATCTTGTTCATTTCCTGCCTCAGTTCTGAAATCTACCATTTTTTCCAAGAGCCCTAGCTTCTTTTTCTTAAATTCAAATCTTTATTGGTACATTGTATGTACACATCATGACAGCACTCAACATTGAGAATTTGTACCAGTATATGACACAACTTAATTCTCACTTTTTCCCACCCTATTACTACCCCTTTATACATAAGCTTTGTTTCCTTTTTTATTACCATCACATAATTTTTCTCCTCGTTTCTTACCCCTACACCACATTTCCTTTTGAATATTTTCTATTTCACAAAATTTACTATATATACTAGAACTCATTTACATCTTCATTTTCTCATACCAGAGAAAAGATATAACATTTACACATCTGTGTCCTATTTATTTCACTTATGAGGTTGTCCTGAAGGTATGTCCATTTGAGTATAAATGACTCAGTCTTATCATTTTTATGGCAGACTAATACTCCATTCTATAAGAGAACCACCCTAGTTTTTTTTTAATGGACATATATTACAAAGTCAAAATCTGGATACAAGGGATGTTTACCACTAGAAAGTCATGGTTTCTAGTCCTTTTAGTGGACCAATCAAGTAAGAATGCATTTTAAGACAAAATTCAGGACTACAGAATTTCTTTTGTATTTCATTTGTATTTCTTTTTCACTCTGAGCCTATTGGTTTTCTCAATGGTACAAGAATGATAGACTTTAAATAGTGTTTCTCAGTATTTTATTCATTGTTACTTCCCTCTCCATTGTCTTTGTACATATTTTTACTAATAGCCCCACCATAAAACTGTAATACCACACATATACCATGTGTCTGTTTCACATAAATCTTTTTTTTTTGCCCTTGTGAAGGTGATAGTCACATATACAATACATAACTTAGACTATCCTATTCATTTCTTTTTTTTCTGTATGACTCATATTTTTCTTTTAATTTTTACTTTTATGATTTCATGTTTGCAAAGAGTCTATCTCTTTGTTTCCTACTATTTATCTTCTTCTTTGCTCTGTGTATACACCTTGGTTTGTCATATAAGACAAATCATGCTATATTTGGTTTGACATCCACAAAAATATTACTATCCCTATTAATATAACCGCTGAAAGGAGTTTAAATATTTTACATTTACTAACCCTTTCTTTTTCCTTCTGTTTTGATTATACTGTACCTAAAATACCTGTCCATATAATACTAACCTATTGTCTCCATTTTAGCTCTAATTTTAGAATTAACTCTAGCAACAAACTTACCTTTAATGCTCACTACAAATTCTTAGGTTGATACTTACCAAAAGAACTATAATGGAACTTTGGTTACCTGTAACTCATTTTCCATTCTTTTTCTTACTAAGAATTATGGGAGTTATAGCCTTTTATTCCCACATACCATAAAGAATTTGTGTTTTTATATATAAACAGATGTTTTACTGGTTATTACATTATTGGCTAACATTTTATTTTCCTAAGTATCTTTAACGTATTAATCAATTTTTCTTGTGGTATAAGTACTGATGTTGAAAATGTTGATGACATTCTAATTTTATTTGGCCTTTTTATTTTCTTTTTACCTGAAATTTTAAAACTTCTTTCTTTTTCTTTAAAGCTCAGGAATTATTAAAACATATATCTGGTATTTATACTCAGAATTAGTATTCAGATACACAAGTGAATGCTTTTTCAAGGTAGGTCAAATGAAATTCCTGGTTTCAGATATTTCAGGAATCTCCACGCTAGTTTCCATAGTCATTGTACTAATTTATATCCCCACCAGCCATGTAAAAGTACCTTTTTCCCTGCAGCCTCTTCAGCATTTGCTATTATTTGATTTCTTGATGCCAACCATTCTTTCTGAAGAAAAGTGGAGTCTCAGTCTTCTTTTAATTTGCATTCCTTTAACAGCCAGCAATGTCAAGCATTTCTTCCTTTTCTTTGCCATTTGTTCTTTCTCTTCTGGAAAGTATCTAATCATTTCACTCATCCATTTTTGATGGGGGAGGTCCAATATTTTTGTATTCTTTATACATTTTAGATATGAGTCCTATGATGAACCATTGGAAGATATTTTTGACCAGTCTGCAGGTTGTCTTTTCATTCTGTTGACTGTTGAACAAAAGCTCCTTATAATTTATTTTTTACTTTAATTTCAATATTTAATTTAATAGTTTTTTTAATATTTGCTGTGTATCCCAATACTCTTCATTTTTGCCAGTTCCATAGTTTATAGTCAATTCTGTTAATTTAAGATGCCGTAATTTTTATGACAATCTCCCCATTAATGACTGTTTGGGTTATGTCCAGTTCTTCATAGTAATAAATAACACATACTGGTTTTCTCCTAAAGGTATGAACATTTTTATGGATCATGTTAAAAAATGTCATACTGGGCCGGGGAGTTAGCTCAGTGGTTCCGGCGCCTGTTTTGCAAGCT
>PVIR01002254.1:48320-105456 GCA_004026965.1 Petromus typicus
TACTGGGCGTGGAGACCCACACCCAGCAGCAACCAGTACCACATACCACAGTGCCGGGCGTGGTGGCTCACGCCTGTAATCCCAGCACTCGGGAGGCAGAGGCAGGAGGATTGTGATGTGAGTTTGAGGCTGAGCTCAGGGCCAGCCTGAACCACAAAGCGAGACCCTGTCTCAAAAAACCTAAAAAAAAAAAAAAAATGTCATACTGTTCATCAAATTGACTGAGATCATTTATAATGGCACTAGTAATATATGAATGTTTCAATTTTCCCTATGGTCCCATCACTGTTTTAATAACGTTCCTTTATTATAACTAATACTAGATGTATAGTGTGACATGTCATCATTGTTTTGATTTGCACTTCATTGATTCTTGGCCACAATACACACTGTTTCCAATATTAATATACTAATGGTTTTCATCTTATGCAATCATTCTTCATTTCCTTTGATCACAATTCACAGGGATCTTAATGTAAATTTTCAAAAATTATTAACATATTTTAAAAATATATCTATCATAATATATATAATGTAAATTTTCATTTTGTTGCTTAACTTTTATTTTAACTTTTATTCTGATTTTGTTGCATTTTAATTGTAGTAATTTTGTATAATCTCATCATCTACGGTTTTCTCTGGAATTTATTTTTCTTCTTTAATCAAACATTATATCCTTCCTTATATTAAATAAGTGTTCTATTTTCTCTTTGATTTTTATCTTCAAATTATTTTTTTAAATACTTGATGCTTTAACTTCTGTGTTATTGATTGTGATGTGTTGCACGAAATGTAGGCTTACATTAATTTTCTATGCAGTAATGTCAAATTATCTCAGTATCATTTATGTAAATGAACTCCTTTTTTGCTACCTTGCTCCTTTAGTTGAATATGCATGGAGCTCCAATGCATGATGATTAGACCTCGAAATCTTATTTTTGAGAGGAAACCAAACACTATTAATTAGGCTACTTTTTGAAAAACTAAGGCAATGATAATGCTGTTTCATTTAAAGGCCAGACAGTAACCAGGTGGGAGCAAGTGCTCAAGATTAACCTAACCCTCTATCCTTTCTGTTTATGACTGATTGATTGAGACATGGTCTCACTTTGTAGTTCAGGTTGTCCCTGAACTCACTATGCAGCCCAGGCAAGCCTAGAACTCACAGCAATCCTCTTGCCTCTGCCTTCTGGGTCCTGGGAGTACAAGAGTGAGCCACCATGCCCGATATTGTGAAATGTGGTACTGGGGATGAAACTTGAGACCTTGTGCTTGCCAGGCAGACACCAGAACCACTGAGCTAAACCCCCAGCCCAAGCCCTTTACCCTTTCCTTTACCCCTTTCCCTTCCTTCTTTCTGCAGTGAAACTGCCATCCATTCTTTAGTACTTTTTTCACAAGAGATATAATGAGCTACAAGCCTAAGAAAAGTCTCTAATCCTTCTATGCTTCATTGTTGAAAAATGAATACGGGGTGGGAAGACCCAGTATTCACACCCACGGACTTTTCTAAAAAATCTCCCTTGTTTGCACCGTTCTTATTCTTCTGGACCTAACTCTTCTAGGACAGAAGTAAGGAATGGGCACTGACTGGAAGAGAGAAAGCTCTGGAGGGTTCGGAGTGGCAGGCGCACTTCCACACACCCCTTACATGAGGCAACAGATGTGTTTTTGAAGTGGGAATTAAATCACTGTAAATTTAGCTACTTCTCCTCAATGAGTGGAGTCAAAATAAATATATTCCCAATGGTATCACTGACAAGTAATTCTGTAAAACAAAACTTTGCTGAAATAAATATATTAGGCATGCTGCAGAATCACCTGTGAGTTTCTAAACATTTTTGCTTCTTTCCTGAGGCCCTTTATGCCTCAGTGCCTGAACACTTAAACAGAAAGTAAACTGGGAAAGGAGGGATGTAGAAATGTATAACATTTCACAAAACCCCACAAGATAACTTTATACATGGCCTCAACCTCCCACACTAAAAACCCCTGGAGCAAAGTACAGTGATTATAAATCCAGAATTTTTCCCCCTTATTAGGTTTTCTTGGAGACCATCTGTGGAGTGTACAGTGAGCCAGCCCCTCCAGCCTGCCAAAGCATGAAGCCACAGACCACTATAAAGGGGGTC
Source organism: Petromus typicus (assembly GCA_004026965.1). Classification (NCBI taxonomy): domain Eukaryota; kingdom Metazoa; phylum Chordata; class Mammalia; order Rodentia; family Petromuridae; genus Petromus; species Petromus typicus. The sequence continues at coordinate 50,453 of PVIR01002254.1, forward strand.
ATCAATAATTTTTGAATTATATCTTCATAAAATATATTTCCATAAGGAAGGTTCATGAATTTGGCAATGTTTCTTCCTTAGTTTAACTTAAAGTGACATACATTTGAGTTTAAGTGGGTATAAAATGAATGATTTAAAAATGCTTAAGAAGTAACTTTTAAGCTTTGAGTATCCAGGCTAAGACTCATGAGACATAATTTCCCACTAGGCATCGGGCAATAATTAAAGCAAACAACATTCGTGTGAACACAATACCTCACTTTAAGCATTGTTTCCAGAGATATTTCTGTTAAAGATGTCTGTATTTACTGAGCTTCTATTATGAATCAGACACTGTCTTAATGGTTTTGATACATTCTTGATAATTTTCACAGTATACTTAGAATATAGAGAATATGTTTATGGATTAGGAAACTGATACTTAAATCCTTCTAGAAACTGTCTAGATTTATATAAGTAGTTGGTAATGAAACCAGGACCTAGACCTGGGTCTTTCACATTCAAAGCCCTGCATTATTTTTTGAAATTTATTTTATTTTAATGTAATACAAGTAGATATTGATAAAGTATAAAAGCCATTCTCTAAAAAAATAATATTCATACCAAAAATTATTACAAAATAACAGTGGTAAGTACACTGTGTATCATGATCTTAAAAGAATATATTTTCATTTGCTAATCTATCTCTCACCACATTCCCAAATAACACTGTACCTCTTTTCCATAAAGCATTTTAATCTCGCACTTGGTATAACTTTGATCAATTTTTCCCTATTTCACAATATCTATTATACATTTTGATCCTCATTTACACTTACAGTCTCTCACCCCAAAGAAACTATTGATGTTTAAATATTTTTGTTGTATATATTTCACTTAGTGTGGCCTCAAGGTTCATTCATTTAGCTATAATTATCTCTGGTTTATCATTCTTCATGGCTGAGTAGTATTCCATTTTATTTTTATTGGTACATTATATATACACATCATAGTCACTTTCAACATTGAGAATTTGTACCAATATATGTTATAACACAATATGATTCTCATTTTTTCTCACATTTTTAAAAACACATCTTCTTTATTCAATCACCAGTTATGGGCATTTTAGTTGCCTCCACAATTTAGCTATTGTAAACTGTACTGCTATAAACCTAGGTGTGCATATATCACTGTACTATGATGCTTTTAATTTTTTCAGGAAGATACTAAGAAGAATGGCTGGGTAAAACAGAACTTCTAGGTACAGTGTTTTGAGCAATCTTCACACTGATTTCTACAGTTGTTGCACTATGCACTCCTACCAACCCCCGCCAACATATATTATTGGTTGAACTCTTGACAGCAGCCATTCTTTCTGGAGTGAGATAGAATGTCAGCATTGTGTTAATTTACATCTCTCAAATGACTAGCAATGCTGAATATTTTTTCATGTGTCTCTTTGCTGTTTGTACCTCCTCATCTGAGAAGTGTCTTTGCATTTTGGATGCACTCTTTTGGACTGGCTCTCCATTTGTGTGGGATGATTTTTGTTTTAGTGGTTCGCTTTAAACCATGAAATCTCAAGCTAAGAAGAAGCAGTTTAGCAACAGTGTCACCCACGTAATTATAGAGCAAAGAACTAATAGCAAGTGGAACCAGATTTGGTTGTGAGGATGATGATGCTCCATCTTCTCATGCCCTGCTCTTTACCAGCAACAGGGAAGTGGTGATGTTGGTGGTAGGCCAATAACACATGCAGCAAAACCCACAGCAGTCACAACCTGTGGGTGTTTTTCCTTCCATCTATGGTGACTTGAAACAAGGTACTGAATTTCTGAAGGGCATTTCTCCTGAGAGAAAGGAAAAGAATAAAACACCAGAGCAGGTACACTGTGCTTTTAGGGATCACTTACTACCATATGTCATTTGCCAGAGAATTGAAGGCCATCTGTTGCACTTCATTCTCTCACATCCTTGAGGGAAGGACTTCAGTTATTCTCTGTCTTCTTCTGACATTCACAACTCAGTCTGAGATTTAAACTACTGACACTTTCTGAACCCCCCACTCACACTTACCACACATGGCCAGGTAATTCATCTTTTATGCAAGACTTTCTTATAACAGAGGCCATTGGGAAGTTCATTTTATGGTCACATTAGGTGTTTTAAATTTTTAACTGTGATAAAATGCATATAATAAAATTTACCATTTTAACCATTTTAAGTATACAGTACAGTATATTCATATTCTTGCAGAAAAAGATATGCAGAAGATTTTCATTTGCCTAAATGAAACTCTAGAACCACTAAGCAACAATTCTCCATGTGTCCATCCCTCTTCTCTGGCAAACACCATTTGACTTTCTATGTAGTAGACCTTAACTCCTCTAGATATCTCAAACAAACAGAAAAATATAGTATTTCTATTTGTGACTGACTTATTTAATTGAGTATAATGTCCTCAAGATTTATTCATATTACAGCATACGTGATATCACATTTTGTTTTTTTCTATATTTCTTCTTTCAGCTATTATGACTAATACTATGAACATATGCATATAAATTTCTCTTCAAATTCCTACTTTTGATTCTTTTAGCTGTATCCCCAGAAGTAGCAGTACCAGAGATATGGCATTCTATTACTAATTATAAGGGATTACCACCCTATTTTCCATAGTGTAACATTTTACATTCTCACAAACACCAAATAAGGATTACAATTTCTCCATCTTCTTAGCGTCACTTGTGATTTTCTGTCAGTTTCTTTTTTCATTTTACAGCAGCCACTCTCTTGTGTGTAAGATAATATTTCATTATGCTTTTAATTTGCATTTCCTGAGTGATTGGCCATTTGTATATCTTTAGAGAGCGGTCCATGCAAGTTCCCTGCCTATTTTTACTCAGATTATTTTATTAGTGCTGTTAAGCTGTCATTTTCTAATATACTCTGAATATTAACCCCTTCTCAGATGTATGATTTGCAAGTGTTTTCTCCTATCCCATAGGTTGCCCCTTCCCTCTGTCAGTTGTATTTTCTCATGCACAGGTTTTAATTTTGATGTGATACAGCTTATATATTTCATTCTTATTACCCAGATTTTTAATGTCACAATTGAAAAATCATTGCCAAATCCAATGTCATGAAGTTCTGACCCATATTTTCTTACAAAACTTTATTTTTAGGCCTTTTGTTTAGGACTTTGGTTCATTTTATGTTAATACATATATATGACATAAGTTAAACGCCCTGCCTTGTCCTTTCACATGGAAATGCCCAATCTATTCAATACCATTTGTTGAACACAGCCATATTTTTCATACTTCTCCTTTAACTTGTTTAGTGGGATCATTCAGCAATGGTCAGTTTTACCTTTGAGAAAGCCTCATCTTTCTAGCGCCATCTTCCATTTTAGTGTCATGACCCATGGATCCACACATAGTGATTTCAGGGGAATGATTTTAAATCACCATCCATGATAGTTTTTTGAGTGCAACTGCTTGCCCCTTCCCTTCCTTTGCTTTAGAGAATGCAAATTACTGGAATGAATTACTGGAAATTTCCCATTTCTATTATTGTACACCAGATTTCATAAGCCTTTTTAAACCATAATTATTTTTTTCAAAGAAGTTTGAGCATACCAAAAGACAAATAGATAAAATCATAGCGGGTCTGGTTCAGCAGGTGCAAGGATCTGAAGCCTCACCTACATTGCTCCCATCCCACCCTGTCTCCGCCATCTGTGTTAGTCTCACAGTTATTTCCTCAAACTCACAGAACTCTACGTGACACATGGTGTTTTCTCTCTTGTCTTCAGTTTCGGTCAAAAAACTTCCTTAATCTAATCAATGGGACCAAATTTTTCCAATATCTTGACTTAAGTATCCATATGCCTCAGCAGGTGTGATGATCCCTACAATATAAAAGGGTGATTTATCAGGTTAAAACAGCAATCATGATGCGTGTATGCAATGTACCAATAAAGATTAAAAAAAAAAAAACCAGCTAGTGGAAAATACATTTCAAGATTTTCAAAATCTTTTTGTTGTCACTGTTTTAAGCGTGCTTCCTTCCGCTCTTACAAAGATTCCTAAGAAAAATAGGCTCTTTTAAATGACCTCCATTTAAATTACTTAAAATTAACCACATTTTTCATCCTGAGGAATATTCATAGCATGAAAATGCTCAGGGACAATGAACAGCTCTACTGTGCCCACCACACTCTGTATTCACTGTTAGATTTGTGCATGTGGAGTATAAAGTTCAATTCATGCACAGATCTGTTTATTCAAATATTAATTGTTATCAGAATTTCCAGATTTAATTAAAATGCTAATTAAACCAATTAAACAAAAGTTCAGGGAAAAAGGTGAGTTTTTTGTAGAAAAGTTAAATTATACTCCAGAAATACTTTATAAATGCAAATCATTGTTAAATTAGACATGGACAAAACATCTGTGGAATAAGAGGAACAAGAGGAAAAGCTTACAAGAACTATCACCAGGTTGCTCCGTGGTATCATAATTAAATTAATTAATCATTTTAAAGAAATAGAAACTGTAAATGTTAGAGAAGGTATAATGAATCCATGAGAAAAATCTCAATTGTATTTTAAATACTGATGAACAGTATTTGTTACTTTGTTTTAAACTGAAATATTAGACTTGCTTCTAAAATTTTGTTTTTGCATATAAAGATGCAACCTAGGGCCCCTCACACCCAAGGCAGGTCCTCTACCTCTGAGATGTGTCACCAGCACATGTATGTAAATACTTAGTCAGCCCCTAGACAACTGTCATTTTAAAATTAACTAATAAAAACATACACCTAAATGTACCATAGTCAAAGTGAGCAAAACCAAAAAGAGAAGAGTGTCTTTAAGTCTGGAAGAGGAAAATAGAATGTAATATATGGAGAACAGCAATGCAAATGATACCTGGAGTATCAAAAGAAACTATGAAGGTGAGGAAACAGGAAACACACGTTTAAAATGAAGAAAAGAAAATAATTCCTTTAAAAATTCTATATCTAAATATACTTCAAAAATATCCTAATGTGGGGCCGGGGAGTTAGCTCAGTGGTTCCGGCACCTGTCTTGCAAGCACAAGAGCCCGGGTTCGATTCCCCGGTAACCACATAACAATACTGGGCGTGGAGACTCACCCCAGCAGCAACCAGTACCACATACCACAGTGCCGGGCATGGTGGCTCACGCCTGTAATCCCAGCACTCGGGAGGCAGAGGCAGGAGGATTGTGATGTGAGTTTGAGGCTGAGCTCAGGGCCAGCCTGAACCACAAAGCAAGATCCTGTCTCAAAAAACCTAAAAAAAAAAAAAAATCCTAATGTGAAGTCAGTATGATGGTGAGATAAGAACCACTGAAATTTCTTTCTCCTGTGGAGAAACCAAGGCAACATTAATATTGGAATCAATTCCTTTCATGAGAAATCTAGAAACTAATCGGGAGATCCAGCAATATCAAAACTAATAATAGAATTAGAGACACAGTCTTCCATGATCGCCACTCATAGCAAAGAATCAGTATGACCAAGAGGAAATTCCTAGCCCCTAGTTTCTCCTGGAGGAAGAGGAAAGCTGGGTTATACATTCAATGCTTCGCTGTTTTCAGGTGGTACCTAAGAAACTGGGTTCTATCCCACTTATCTTAGAGTATTTATAAATCCTAACAAACACGAAATCGTCAGGGTCAGAGAAATCAACCGTAGCTGTTTGAACTAGCATGTCTGAACTGATCACAGCCATTGGACTAGGATCATTGTAGATCAAGCAGGAGAAAAAAAATGGGATACTTTCCCCAGAGGGATGCAAAGAGTTTGTGCATCAAACATTCCAGATTTTGTAATCATTGCCCAAAGGTTATATTAAACAAAGATCGTGATTTTAACTAGCAAGATATAGGAAACTCTGAGAAGCTCTTGCAAGGTGGTTCTGTGAGGATTTTTTCCTATATAAGTCCACTCTATAACACTGGGGAAAGTCAGATTTCTAATCAATAAACAAAGAGTCAAGGAAAAGAAAAAAATAGGGAAACAAGATTTAAACAAGTAACGATAAAATTTGAATGAAATAGGCTTTATAAATTTCTTAAGAAATAAACCCAAAAGAACATGAGTACTACTTGAACAATGTGAAAACTTTGACAGAGATATCAAGTATAAAAAAAGAACCAAACAGAACTCTTGATCATGATTAATAAGATGACTAAGGCAAAAATTTAAAAGAGATTTAAGAGTGCACTTCTGAAAGTACAAGACAATTGATGAACGTGAAGAAAGTCCACTTGAACTTATCAATAAACAATTAGACTATCACTTAAGTAAAGAACAAAGATGAAAGGACTTACAAATGATCATCAAGAGGATCAGCTGATGCATAAGAGTCTCAGGAAGAAAAAAGAAAGTATTAGAAAATGTATCAAAAATAATGAGTAAACACTTCTTAAATTTGAGGAAGTAAATGGACACCCAAATACCAAATAGGATGAAGCAAGAAATCCACACCAAGACATATTATGATCAAATTGTCAAAACTCAAAGAAAACAAGAGCATTTTGAAAGCAAGAAGAAAAGTGCAGTATTGTATACAAGAACTTTTTATAGGGCTAAATGCTGACATTTCCCCAGAAATGTAGGCTAGCAACAAGAACAATTCAAAATGCTAGTACAAAAGAATGCTAACCAAGACAGGAGAAGAATGACAATGCAAAGCTTTTGTTTGAGAATAAAATCAAGTTGTTAGCAGTTTAACACAGATAAATAGACCTAAAAAGTATTTTTGGTAAGTGTTGTGGTAACCACAAATTCAGGATCTATGTAAGGCATACAAAGGAAAAAAAGAAAGGAATCAAAATATACAAATATAGAAAATCATTGACTCACAATGGAAGATGAAGAGAATAAATGAAAAGCAAAAGAACTATAAGACAGAAAACAACAAAATGGTTACAGTACATTCTTCTTTATCAATACTTCATATATAAAAAAATTAAATTCCAATCAAAAGATACAAAATGACATTGGACATACAGTTCAGTGATTAAAAAAAACACTTGCCTAGAAGCATAAAGTACTGATTTGATTCCCAGTACCAAAGGGAAAAGAAAAGTAAATGAATACCGAGTGACTGAATGGATAAAAACTGAGATTGAACTATAGGCTGTGTAAAAGAAACATGGATTTAAGGACACACATTGGCTGAAAGTGAAAAGGTGAAAAAGCAATCCTGTATAAATGGAAACCAAAACTGACGAGAGGTGACTATATTTAAGTCATAAGATTAAAAAAAAATTCATCAGGAAGATACACCAAGTGCAAATATATATGCAGCCACCAACAGAACACCCAAATAGATAAATATTAGCAGCCAAAACAAAAGAAAAAGGAAAGAAAGAAACAAAAAGAACACATGAATAAAATTTAACATACACTCTCAGTAATGAGTAAAATAGAAGTAAACAAAGAAACATATTTTATCAGCAGTATAGAACAACTGAACATAATGGAGATATACAGGACATTCCACCAATGTGCAACAGAATACACGTTCTTCTCAAATGTGTTTGGAATATTCTTCAAGATAGGTCACATATTAGGTCATAAAATTTTAGGAAAACAAATTATTCAAAATTTATTTTCAGAATGCAGAAAGATGAAATGAGTATCAATAAGCGTTACGGAAAAACTTACAAATGTAAAGAAATTAAACTCTTAACCAACTACTGATCAAAGAATAAATCAAAAGGAAGTTGGCATTTCGAGGAAAAAGCAAAATGCAGCATGTCAAAACATATGGGATGCAGCAAAAGTAGTACTAAAAAGCAAGTTTGTAGCAATATCTGCTTATATTAAAAAGAAAGATCTCAAATAACAATCTAAGTTTGCTCGATAAGTACCTGGAAAAAGATATACTAAGCCCAAAATTAGGGAAAGAATGGAAGTAATGAAGATTGCAGCCGAAATAAAATGGTGACTAGAACCTACAGCACGAATGCTTCAATGCGCTGCTTGTTTCATGGAAAGCTCTGAAAGGTTCATAGCATCACTAGACTAGAATAATCAATAATCAATAAAGCCAAATATTTTCAAAAATATAAACAAAAGTTTAAAAACTAACAATTTTTGAAAGAATAAATAATGCTAAACACCTTTAGGTAAACTAAGAGTGTTCAGATAAATAAAATAAAAAATGAAACAGATACTGAAACTGATGTCACAGAAATAAGGATGAAGAGAATATCTTGAACAAGTTTGTGAATATGTAAAAACCTGCATAATTTGGAATAAATAAATAAATTCTTGAAAACATACAACCCATTAGGACTGTATTATGAAGCAGAAAGTAAAAAACAGACTTATAATTAGTAAAGAAATTGAATCACAACCAAAGAAAGACCGCCTGCCATAAAGAGTGAATTCTATCAAATATTTTTAAATGGTTAATGTGATTAATCTGGAATTCTAGTAAACAGTGTTTTGACTACAAGGTAAGTTACAGTACCAAATGATTAAAAATGATTAACTAATCTTTCTCAAAATCTTCTAAAAATTGAAGAAAGATGAACAATTCCAAATAATTTTATGAACCAAGCATTACTTTGATACCAAAACCAGACAAAAGCACAAGAAAAGAAAATCATAACCCAACAGAGAAACAAAAACTCCAGACAAAATATCAGAAAACTGGACTCAACTGCACATTAGAAGGACAATACACCATGACCAAGTTGAACTTATTGCTAAGAATCAAGGGTAATTCAACATATGACAATTAATGTGGTGCACTGAATTACAGAACAAAAAATAGAAAGTACATAATCACATTAATAAATGCAGAACATTTCCTTACTAAATACATGTAATACACTTTTATGATTAAAAAACACTCAACACATTACGAGAAGAAAGTATTGTCAGCATAATAAAGGTCACATATAAAAAAGACAGATAACATCGTATTCAATAGCATAAAGTTTTTTTCCCCAAGATAAAGAAGAATATAAATTACACTGGTGTAAGGTGCTTTATTAATAATTAAAATATTTTGTGCAAAAAATGTATCATCAGGAAATGATTTGAGATAAGATTAGCAATGAAAGCATATTCTCTTCAGTTAATGCACACAGTGTATTTACCATTGTGGTTCTCTAATTATTTTTGTAATGAAAAATTATTTTTCCATAGAACTTCTTTTATATTTTCTTTATTAATATCTATTTATACTAAATTAAAATAAAAATATTCAAAAAGAAAGAAAGTATAAGAACTCATTCTTTTTTAAAAAAATTCAAATCTTTATTGGTACATTATGAATACACATCATCATCGCATTCAACATTTAGACTTTGTACCAGAATATAACATGACTTGATTCTCATTTTTCCCCTACCCCCCACCCTGCAACCCTCCACCCCCTATATATATAAGCTTTGCTTCCTCTTTTTATTACTATCACATTCTTTTTACTCTCGTTATTTACCCCTACACCCCCTTTCCTTTTAAATATTTTCTATTTCACAATATCAACTATATAAAAGTGCTCATTCTCACCAGTTCTATATTATGTACTTTTAGAAGTGCTAATCAAACAAATAAGCAGGAAAAACCACATAGAAAACATTCAAGTTGAAAATAACAGGTAAAAATGTGGTGTTTGCAGATGCCAAATTTTGTTATTTTATTATTTTATTGAGAGATATTTGAAAAATATAAATTGAATATTTTAAAAGTACACCATGATGTATTGATATATATCTATATTGTGATATGATGACCACAAATAAGTTCATTAACATTCCACCACCTCACATAGCTAGGATAAGGTGAGAATCAACTCAACTGGCCAATTCCAAGCATGTAATATAGTACTGTAAAATACTATGTAGTCAAAGCACTATTCACTGGAATTCCAGAGCTTAATCATTCTATATAACTTAAATTTGCATCATCTGAGTAATATCTTCTTCCTTTGTCACCACAACTACCAGTAATGCTTGGCAATGCTCTTTTAGTCTCTACCTTTCTCTGTTCAATGATAATAGATTTTGAAAATAAATGAGATTGTTCAGTATTTGTTTCCCTGTGGTTGGCTAATTGTACTTAGTACAATATGTTCTAGATCAGTCCATATTGTTGCAAATAGAAGGATCTCCTTTGGAAAAAGAATAATATTCCATACACACATGTATATACATATATATATATGAAATATAGCTTAACTATTGTAAATAATGCTGAAATATCTGCTTATGAATATCTGCTTGAAATCTGGGTATCTAGAAATTGGAAGGCTATATCTATGGTAAATCTGTTTTCTGTGGGTATCAGCTTATATTTTGCAGTTCTGATTCACATAAGACTGATATTATTGATATTGAGTCTGCTTACATACATCTATATGTGTGTCTTCTTTTGAGAAATATCTATCCAAGAATTTTAGGCATCAGATTTAGGTCAAGGTCACCACCCCTGTTATTAAGAACATGGGCAATGTGTGCCCAGTGGATCCATTTCCATGCAAGAGTGACCATGGCAGAGCAAGGCTGACATCGTGTCACAGAGTTGCTTCAGGATCAGCATGTGGGAGTGAAGTCTTCTACCTCTTACTAACAACACATATCAGCAGTGGATCCTTCCAGATCCCCTGGTGGATGTGACTGGGTGCAGGAATATGCAAGAGTGGCTGGAGCTGAGTCTATTGAGGGGCATGACTACTTTTCATCTGTCTTTGGCAAGCCTGCCATGAGGGTTTTCTAAGTAGGTGGGATTCGTTGATCTTGGGCATCACCAATCTTCACCTCCCTACCTGGATCCTAAAGCCAGCATTACCCTGACACAAAAATTGGCCAAAACATTACAAAGATAAAAAGCCATTTTTCAGTCTTTCCAAAAGACAGACATAAACATTTTATATAACAATTTTGATAAAGAAATACATTAAAACCTAGGTTTATGTGCATAATTAATTCTGGAAACATGTTTGTTATCCATGTTTGCTTCATCTATCAAAGCAAATTTCACCATGAGAAATAATAGAAACTCAGATGATTGATTCCAAAATCTAAAAATATTCATATAAACTCATTACAAATATACAGCACAATTCAAAATAGTAAAGAAAAATCAACAAATTAACCTACACTTTCCTTTGAAAACCTTGGCTGGTGTGAGGGAGGCTAGACAGAGGAGGGTTATTGTATATGACAACTTTCACTCATTAATGGAATCACTGCTGTCTATTGGTTCAATGGAATCATTTTGTATTTATGAAACTTTAACAAGAAGCCAATCCAATGACACTTACTTTTGCCTCCTTTTGAAGATTTCACGGAAATGTGACAATGCATTGTTGTTAAACAGATTCATCATTTGCACTACTACAGACTTATTCTGGTGGTCATGGTCCTTTTCTACAAAATCCTGTACTGGTTCCTACATTTCACGCACCTCCTTCATATGATTTGAAGTGAGACACTACTTCGTTTTTTTCTCTGCCTCTGCAGAGGAGATCTCCTCTGTAACGTCTTGCAGCTGTGAGATGATCGCCTACAATGCTACAGCAAAGGAGAAAGGCAATCATTGGTTCAGCTGTGATCATTCAATGTTTAGTATCCTGTACTATTCATATTGCAAGACCATGTTGCTCCTTTATTAAGTTAAAATTTGTTAGCAATATTTGCTCATTTTATGAACACTCAGAACAAGTTATTCACAATCCAAGGCTTTGCTGTATTACCAAAGATAATTCAGTCTAGATATAAAAAAAAAATACACCAGAACCAGGAGGAATTTGTGAGATGAGTGCGTCTATACTAATATTTTAAATATCCAATCAATGTTTATCAACATATTAACTGACTAAAGTAAGACCTATGTATGTATTACAACAAATATTAAAAATATTGTGACAACATTCAACACTTTTTTCATGAAAACAGCTTCCAGAAAAAAAAGAATAGGAGGTCACTTCCTTGAATTATGAAGGGATAGCTCTAAAAAAGACTACAGGTAATGTTATACAAAATGCTGAAATGATGAATATTTCACCCTGTCTTCAGTATCAGGCAATAATGTCAATTTTTATCATTTCCATTCAACAGTGTTCTAGAAGATCTAATACAATAAAGAAAAAGAGAGATAGGATGAAGTTAATCTTTATTTACAGTATCCATCATTGTTTTTGTAGAAATTCATAATGAATTTCCAAAACAATTACTATTACTAATAAGAAATCCAGGAAAGTATTAGAATATAACATCAATATATTTTAAATGAATTGTATCTTATGTATCTAAAGTAATCAATTTTAAAATTAAAATTGTTTTTTTAATTGACTCTATTGATACATTTTAAATATACATTATGATCACATTCATCACTGATAATTTTACCTGTGCATGATATATCTTGATTCTAATTTTTCACCTTCCCCTGTCCTCTCTAACTCCTCCACCAATGAAATTTGAAAGGACAATTCCACTTATATTATCATCAATGAGATATAATGTACTGAGAAAGACATAATATTACTTTTGTGGTATCTCTGCCAAAAATAGACATTCTGAACCTAATTATGAAAAAACATCAGACAAATTCATATTTTAGGACATTCTAGAAAATAACTAGCCTATATTATTCAATGATACTAAGATCAAAAGAAGTAAAGACAGGGTAAGGAGCTATCTTGGACTAAAAGAGATTAGGTTCATATAACTAAGCATAATGGATGGTCATGAATTGTATCCTGATTCAAGAAAAACTAACTACACAGGAAATTATTTCAGTAACTGGCTAAACTTTAAAATGAACTATGAAGTACATAATAGGATTATGTTGCATTTTCCAATTTTGTTAATTATGCTGCTTGTATGGAAGATGATGTCTTTGTTCTGAGCAAACACACAATTGAGTATTTGAAAGGCACTGTGTTACTAAATTACTGGTAAGTGGTACACCCACACATATGTAAAGAACACAGTTGTTCCTGGTACTGCTTGACTATTCTTGCAATGTGCTTTTTTAATTTCTTCAAAATAGAACTTTAGATGACAAAATTACATACCCTCAATGTATTCCTTTTATAGAATTCCTTCCTGGCAAAGTAATGTGAATATTATAATCATCTAGAAGTTGCCATTTCGTTGTAAATTAATAAACTAACTTTTATAGTCACAGTCTGAGCTTTGGTGAAATAGCCCAACTTTTCTACAGCTTTTTTTCTTTTTTAGACAGGGTCTCACTTTTATAGTTCAGGCTTGCTCTGAGCTCAACCTTGAATTCACAGCAATCCTCCTGCCTCTGCCTCCCAAGTGCTGGGATTACTGGCATGAGCCACCATGCCTAGCACTGTGGCATGTGGCTGTGACTGCTGGTGGGCTTGAGTATCCATGCTCTGGTATTGTTGTACGTGGTTAGTGGGGATCAAACCCGGGCCCTTGAACTTGCAAAGCAAGTGCCAGAACCCCTGAGCTAAATCCCCTGCCCACTAAAGCTAAATTCTTTTTTTTTTAGATTTTTTGAGACAGGGTCTCACTTCGTGGTTCAGGCTGGCCCTGAGCTCAGCCTCAAACTCACATCACAGCAATCCTCCTGCCTCTGCCTCCCGAGTGCTGGGATTACAGGCGTGAGCCACCACGCCTGGCACTGTGGTATGCGGTACTGATTGCTGCTGGGGTGAGTCTCCACGCCCAGTATGGTATGTGGTTACTGGAGACTGAACCCCGGTCCTTGCCCTTGAGAGACAGGCGCCGGAACCACTGAGCTAAATCCCCGGCCCCTAAAGCTAAATTCTTTTAAAAAAATGAGCAGCTAGAGTAAATTTTGGACTTCACTCTTCCTTCATGTATTTCCTGAATGCATCCCCTGTGCAAATTCTATGTTGCTTTGGCTCTGAATTCCCAAATAATTTTTCTAGGAGTCATTGCCTAAATTTATTGTTATAACACATCTACCAGTCTCTTTACTAGAAATTCATCTCGTTTCTCCATTTGTTTGGCAAAGGGTAAAGTGGTTTCTTGTCATTTGGTTTCTCACTCTTCAACTGATTGTAGAAACAGACACTCCTAGTTGGTAATTCTAGAGCATCAGGGACCAAAATACATTTTGCCACATGCATCGTGCTGCAACACACTACTGAATGTTTGTCCATCGTGAATCTTTTCCTATTCTTAAAAACAACCTTCTCAAATTCTTTTTGACATCTCAGAATCTTCGCGGGATCATTATATCATAAACCCTAAAACTCTTCTTAGTGCATTTGTTAATCCTAAAATTGAAACCACAATTTTGTGTTGGGGAAAGCAGGTAACAAATTATCAAATATGCTAAAGTAATTTTCAGGAAAATGTACCATATGCACGTGGGATGCATGAACGTGTATCTGATTCTTCCTAATCTTCTACTAATGTAGAACGGTGCTTTGGGTGTCAGTCTGTGAACAATTGCTGTTCTCTAATCTTTGACTTCAATATGCCTTATTACCATTTTGTAATTTTTCAGCTGGTATTATAGAAACATCTTGAATCCCACACACCCTACCTAAAATGGTTTTCATGCCTTATCACCCGTTTTTTTCTCTATTTTCTTAGCCTCATTGCTTTTTCCTCATATCTCTTATCACTACCTGAAATATAAATATTTGTCTTTGCTCTATCCAATGAGTTAGAAGCTCCATTGTGGAAGGAAATTTATTTTCATTGCTGAATCTTAGAACCTAGAAGAACACCTAATATTTAGTCAATATGGAAAACAATGTGCATCTATATATTAAATGAATGAATGATTACATAGTAATCAACATCTTATTTTTGATGCATATAATAGCTCAAAAGTGTATACTTATCTAACACTTTATGTGATCTAAATAATGATTTCCTGAGGTAGACATAAAAGAACATAGTTTCATTTTAGAAATTAGGAAGCTAAATTCATGTGCCCCATATTACCCAAGACACTGAGTGATAGGTTCAAGTAAATAAAGCAATTTGTGAAGAGAGTTGTTATATATATGATCATTTTCTAAGCTTCAGGGGGTATGTTTCTCATGAATTCTGCCTTGCAAAGACTTTTATTGTCACTTTTAAAATTCATTTTATTTGGCTAGGGATTTAGTTCAATGGTTCTGGCACTTGCCTTGCTAGTGCAAGGGCCTGGGTTCGATCTCTGGGAACCACATACAATAATGCCAGGCATGGAGACTCACGCCCACCAGCAATCAGTATCATATACCACAGTGCCAGGCATGGTGGCTCATATCTGTAACCCCAGCACTTGGGAGGCAGAGACAGAAGGATTGCTGTGAGTTCAAGGCTGAGCTCAAAAAAAACCAAATCATTTTATTGGTACATTTTAAACATACAATACGATCACATTTAGCATTGAGAACTTGTACCTGTACATGACACATCTTGATAATTTCTCCTTTCCCCTGCCCTCCCTACAACCCCTGCCTCCTGGCTGCTCCCTGGTGGCCTAGTAGTTAGGATTTGATGCTCTCACCTACAAACGTTGCTTCCTATATACATAAACTTTTTTTTTTTTTGAGACAGGGTATCGCTTGCACTTTTGGCTGGCCCTGAGCTCACTATAAAGCCCAGGCAAGCTTCAAACACAGCAGTTAGATGGCTGAAACCATGATAATGCAAGGAAACCAACACTTTAGCACAATTATTTTCAATTGGTTGTGAGGGTAGGGGTTGCTATTCATTGAAAAACACTTGGCAGTGTCTGGGGGTATTTTGTTTGTCACAACTTGGTGAGATAGGGTGAAATTGCTAATGTACTCTAGTAGGAAGAGTCCAAAGATGCCACCAAATATTTTATGATGCACAGAATAACGTCCAACACAAAGAACTATCAAGTTCCTAAAACTATTAGTAGTAAGGTTGAAAACTCCTATGCCAAGGGGGTGTTGGAATAACATCAGAAAAACTTTTGAGCTCTATATATAATAGGAGTCCACAACAGAATATTAGCCTTAGACAGCAAATGAATAAGAAAAAACACTAATTCTTTAAGCTTCTCAGTTTTGAGTCTGTCTTTTCAGTGGCAGCCCAGTTTTATGCCAATAGATATGCTTACTATTTTGACACATTTGGAATCATTCTTGCCACTTTGCTTCATGTGTCCTCCTGAATATGCATCCTTATTATTGTTATTTTCTAAATTTAATGTTTTAATATGGTTGGAGATGTTGTTCTGTGATTTTTCATCATTACTTCAAATATTTCTATTTGATTCTGTTCATCTAGAACTTTGGCTTGTTCTTTTAATACTTCAGAGCAACTCATACTTTTAATATGCTTAGAATCAGAATCACTTGAATTTCTATCTCCCTCATCCAACAGTGACAAAGTGAATGAAAAAAATTCTTATTTATTTCCACCTATTTTTGTGTTAATCTGAACTATGATTTTGTCCTGCCTATTGTAATTTAAATAATATATTTTAAAACAAGGATGTTTAATATGATTTATTGAAGTATTACAACCATTTTTGCTTTTTAAGTGCTCACTTTGATGTTTTCAATAAGAGAACTGCGAAATGACTGTGTATTACATCATCATTCAAATCTCAGACAATTTTCAGATGAAGAAGTAAAGGCAGAAAAGAAACATATGAATAAATTCAATACTGCTGGTCACTCAAGAGATTCAGATGAAAACAACAGTGAGATTCTATGTCACTCCACAAAGAATGGCTGTTATTATGAAATCAACCTACAACAAATGCTAACGAGGCTGTGAGGAGAAAAGAATCTTTCTCCATTATTGGTGGGAACGCAACCACAATGCAACCACTGTAGAGATCAGTGTGGAAATTCCTCAAGAAAACTTAGATTAGAGGTCCCATTTGACCCTGCTATGACCTTGTTAGGTATATAAACGAAAGAATTAAAAGATTCATATCACTGCGACTAATGTGCACTCACGTTAATAGCAGCTCAGTTTGTGATAACCCAATCTTGCAAACAGCCAAAATGCCCATCAACTGGAGACTAGATAAAGAAGATGTGGGTTTTTTTGTTTTTTTTTTGTAATAAAATGGAGTATTAGTCTGCCATAAAGAATGATAATTTGAGTCATTTATACTCAAATGGATATACCTTGAGGACATTCTCTTAAGTGAAGTCAACAGGGCACAGATGTGTAAATACCATATAATTTCTCTAGTATGAGAAACCGAAGGTGTCAATGAGTTCCAAAATATATGATCGATATTGTGAAATAGGAAGAAAGTGTGGAAAAGGAAAAGAGAAGTGATGGGGTAAGGGAAAGTAAAGGAGTAAAAGAAAAATTTTGATGAGAAAAAGGGAAACCAAGTTTGTGTATATAAGGGTGGGGGATTGTGGGGAGGGAAGGGGAATGGGAAAAGTGAGAAACAAGATGTGTCATGTATGGGTACAAATTCTCTATGTTAAACGCGATTATATTGTAGGTATAAAATGTACTAATAAAATCAATTTTTAAAAAAGAAACTAAGCAAAAGGAAAAAATAAGAAAATTGGGGACAGAAAAATAATGCAATGCTAAAATAAGTCAATATCTGTTAGCAACAACTCTCAATATGAACGGTCTCAACTCCCCCAATCAAAATACACACGTTGGCAGAATGGACTGAGAAGGGTTGAAGGGAGGGGAGGGAAATTGGGCAAAAAGAAGAATCAAGGTATATTTTGTACAAATACAATTTTCCTATGATGAATGTGGTCATTATTTCAAAAGTGTACCAATAAAATTAATTTTAAAACACCTAAACATAGGCAGTACACAAGATGTACAGTTAATTTAAAAACTTAGAGCTTAAAAATCCAAGGATGAAAACAATAATTCCATGCAATGGGCACCTTCAAATAAAGCGAAAATAGCTAACTTAGTTTGAAATAAAGTGGATATCAAGCCAAGACTGATCAAAACAGATAAAAAGGTCACTCTGTATTGATCAAAGAAACAATTCAACTGGAAGAGATGATAACTATATATATTTACAGACCAAATACAGGCATATACAACTCGCTAAAATAAACATCAAAGGACATGAGAAATCAGGTAAACACCAACACACTTGTAGTATGAAACCTGATAGTCACAAATATACAGATCAGCAAGACAAAAACTTCAATAAACAAATATTAAATCTGAAACAAACCTCTGAACAAATGGATTGTTCTGTGCAACAACAGAATACACATTATTCTCAGTATAGAATGCACATTCTTCTACTATATAGCCTATTTTTAGAGGTTTTCCAAAATAGACCACCGACTATCCCAAAAGCATGCTCAAGTAAATGCATAAGAATCAAAATTATACCATACATATTATCAAAACATAGTGCAATAAAACTAGAAATCAATGACAAAATAAAGCACATAAATCATGCACACATGGAAATTAGACAATACATCCATGAGTTACAGATGAAATTAAGAAATCACACAGTTCCTACAATCAAATGACGATGCCTGTATGAGATTCCAGAATCTATGGGACAGAGAGAGGCATGGGGTTTACACTTGTAATGTCAGCATTCAGGAGGCTGAGGCAGGAAGTTTGCCAGCCTGGACTACACAGTGAGACCTTGTCTCAAAACACAAACACCTTGAGGACACACTCATAAATGAAATAAATAGGTCATAGATGCTTAAATGCCACATCTTTTCTCTGGTATGAGAATCTGAAGATGTAAATGGGTTCCAGAATGTATGATAGATATTGATAAATAGAAAATATTTAAATGGAAAAGGGTAGGAGTAAGTAATGAGGGGAAAAATTATGATGTTAAAAAAAAACACAAAGCATGTGTATATAGGGGGTGGGTGAGGGTTGTAAGGTGAGTAAGGGAATAGGGGAAAAGTTCTGTGGGAAATAATGAAGCAGTCCTAAGAGGAAAGTCTATAGCAGTCAATTACCACATTAAAAAACAAACAGAAAGAGCTCAAATAATGGACTTCAAAGTCCCAGAAAAACAGGAATACTCCAAGTCCAAAGCTAGTACAATTATAAAGATTACAGCAAAAATTAGTGATCAGACAATACAATAATCAATGAATTGAAGTGTAGGTTCTTTGAAAGAATAAATAAAATAGACAAACTCTGCCAGGGGTTTCCAGGAAAGACAAATGAGTGCTACTGTTCAACAGGGGCAAAGCTTCATGTATACAAGATGAAGATGTTTTAAAAATATGCTGTGTAGCTGGCATGGTGGTTTACTCCTGTAATCCCAGCACTCACAAGGCAGAGGCAATAAGATTGCCGCTAGTTTGAGGCTGGCCTGGACTACATAGGTATGTTCAGTGTCAGCCTGAACTACAAAGTGAGATCCTGTCTCAAAAAACTAAATAAAAAAATAAAGAGAAAAGAAATGTGCTGTATAACATTGTCCTGTAGTGAACAGTAATGAACTGTGCAGGTAAAAGTCTATTAAGTGCATAAACATATTTAAGAGTTGTTATTACAATGGGAAAAGTCATGCTAGTTTAAAAGTCAAGTAGTGATTTTTAAAAATTGAACACAGTATCAGTGATCTCTAAGGCAACATCCTTGTGTGTCTATACGTGTGTGTGTGTGTGTGTGTGTGTGTGTGTGTGTGTCCTCACGCGATTAAAGCATTTGAATAAAGGAAGAGAGATTAGGCATGGGGGCAGAAGATATATTTTGAGAAGAAATGACTGGACGTTTTCACTCAGTAGCCATGTCAGCTATAAGACTGAGTTTTGAAGTTTCAAAGTGTATGTATTCAAGTAACATTCATAATGAACCCAAAGCACAAGAAAAATAATGCAAAGGAGTTAGTAGAGCACGAAACATGGAAATACAGACTACTATATGTAGCAGTACTGCATGACATACAGGAAATGTATAATATATTTTAAATTTGCTACTTAAGGGTTGGGAGTGGTAGAGTGGGTAGGGGTATGGGGAAAAATGAGAATTAAGCTGTGTCATATACTGGTACAAATTCTCATTGTTGAGTGCCATCATGATATGTATATGTAATGCACCACTGAGGATTTCAATTTTTTAAAAATTGCTACTATCTTAAGTTTCAGGCATCCATTGTGGATCTTGGACCATGTCACTTGGGATTAAGAGGGGGAGACTGTATATGACTATCAGGTTTTTATACTATATATGAACTACTGTAACATCACTTAACAGTAGACTATGACAAGTTAAAAATGTATGTTGCAAGCTATAACTCAACTGCTTCTTTCTGCAAGTTTTTAAAAATTTATCCTTTGCAGACTCCAAGTGCACATACAGTAAGCTACATGCAGTCCTACATCTCACAATTCTGGGGAGTTTTACTTTTTTATTATGTTTCTCCCTGTATTTTATTTTATATAGCTTCTATTACTTTTTTCACCATGTCTAGTCTATTCTTATGCTTATTCAAATATTTTATCACACATATTGTAGCCATCATATTCAAATATTCAGCACGGGACCAGGGATTTGGTTCCAGCATCTGCCTTACAAATACAAGGTCCAGAATTTGATTCTTGGTAACCACATACCACAATGCCAGGTGTGGAGACTCACGCCCAGCAGCAATCAGTACCACATACCACAGTTCTGGGTGTGGTGGCTCACACCTGTAATCCCAGCACTCGGGAGGCAGAGGCAGGAGGATTGCTGTGAGTTCCAGGCTCCCCAGGGCTACATAGCGCTCTCAGGGCCAGCCTGAACTACAAAAGGGAGACCTTGTCTCAGCAACAACAACAAAAATTTCAACATGGATCTTTTCTATATCTTTCATGTCTCTAATGTTTTGAATATACACAAATGTTGTAATTGTTTTCATATACTTTTCTGTTAATTCTAACATTTATGCATTTGTATCATACTGAATATTTTTATTCTCCAAATTTTTCATCATTTGTGGTTTATAATTTCCTACATTTTTATACTCTTAGAAATTTTTGATAAAGCACAAAGCGATTAAAAATATAACTCAGTTACTTAATTAACCCAATGAGAAGCTGTAGCTAATAAGAAGACAAAGGAGATATAAAAGAATCATTAAAAATCCTCAGCCTAAGGGAGCTCAAAGCATGCCGCTTGGGCATAAGGATTATTTTGAGGGAAAAGTACCTGCACTCAAGCAGGAAATGCTCTTTACATCTTCCTTCTGTCTAAAAATATTATACTGTATATAGTGAAAATTGCAAATTTCCACTATGCAAAGGAAATTTCCATTTGCAAAAGTGCCTCTCTACCAGGAAGAGATTTTATCACCTGAAACACTCCTACTGTATGAACACAACTGTAATTTATCATAACATTTTTTCCTTACCTTCCAGTGATTTTCCTCCCTTGCCCCAAACTTCTTTTTTTCTTATGGATTTTTCTATGGTACAAGGATTGAACCCAGTCCTTTATGCCAAGCTGTGTCTCCAGACATTTTTAATTCCTTTTATTTATTTTTTTTTTCTGAGATGAGGTCTCACTAATCACCAAGTTGTGATCCAACTTGCGATCCTCCTGTTTCAGCCTCCCTGAGTAGAGGTATTACAGGCATACAGCACCAACCCAGCCTCCATACCTCTTTCTTTTGTTGGCTTAAAATAATAGATAAGCTGAAAACAGCTGGTCATGTCTTGAAGTCTCATTTCCTTATGGCACTTTCATGGATATATAATTAAAATCTTTTTTCCTTCTGTTAGTGTGTCATATGCAAGTCTAACCTTTAGAGTATTCCCAGAACCTAAGAGTGTAAAAGGAAAATTTTCTTTCCTTATAATTCTAAAAAAAATCAGAAAAAAGAAACAAAGAATGGTACAAATACCAAGATGCTACATTTAATACTATTGTGTAATTAAACACAATAATTGTAAATGATTGATCTACCACACAATCACATACAGTTAGAAAACTGAGTTTGTCAGATTTGTCATAAAACAAGACCCAACTCTACGGTGTCTAAAATATGTCCATTTTTACATATGAAAATATACACATAATAAATAAAAATAAAAAGGAATAACATGCCGTGCTAACAGTTACTGAATAAAATATAGAATAGTTATATTATTATGTGACAGTGTAGATTTCAGAGCAAAGAGTATACTAAAGACAAAGAAAATCATTTCATGTTGCAAAATTAACCTTAATTGTTGATACACCTAATAACAGTACTTCAAGATAATGAAGAAGTTACTATAGAACTGCAAATAGTAATAGACAAATACATAACTTTTAGTTGGAAATTTCAACACACTTTTCTCCAAGATCTATAGAACAAGGGAGAGACAAATCAGTGAGTATATGGAAGATTTCAGCAATAGCATTAACCAACTTGATCAATTCAACATTTAGAGAGTTTTGGTGAACAACTGAAGAATATACGTTATTTTCAAGTGCACTTAGAATATTTGTCTCACTGCCTTCCTCTGAACCTCATCTTCTGACACTGGACATTCAGAAGAGCCCTTTTATCTGATCTTTCTCATTTCAAGCTGCTTGTTCCTTTCCATTCCATTTTTCAGTTTCCCAGTAACATGATGCTTCTAAAGCACTCTCCTGATGTTACTGTGCTGTGCTGTGGATGATAACTAGATGGTGATCCTTGCTTCCTTGTGCCTGCAAACCTTGAGTGCAAAGCTGTATATTTAGGAAAACAATTCGTGCTACTGGTCCTATTAAGAGGACCAACGCTGAATGGATAGGGGCCATTAATGCCAAAAATATCAGCTATGTTCTGTAGCGAAGAGGGAAAGTCTGGATGAATGTGCTACAGGTCAACCGAGAGGAACTGAAGACTACGACCTTATTGCTAGTTCCAGTTAGACAGTTAAACAAGGGTCCCTGATTCCTGTGTATATTGTAAAAAGAACTGAAAAATTAGCAAAACCCATCCACTTTTATGGCTGCCAATACTGCAACACAGGAGACACACACTGGGAGCTGAGGAGCTTGGCTAAATGTTTTCCTGTGCCAATGAGTAAAGGTATATTTTTCATAACAGAAGAGCAAGTAACTGGCGTACCTGCAAGTTTAGTCAGAAAGTTTAATTCCTGTCCTTCAAAGCAGTTTCTAGAAATGAATTGCATTGTATTGTCTTCTTCACACAGATACTGTCATCACTGCTACTGTAGCAAATTAATGAAGAGTCTAGGGGACTAAGAACATGTTACCCAACATCACAAAATGAAATTACTATGGAAAATCACCACTCTCCTGTAACATCAAATTCACTATGGTCCATTTCAGATGTTCATTGACTTTTTTCTTGTGGTCTAAGCAGAATGGGTAACATGAAATTAGACACAATTGATTTCCACTTCTGCAACATGTCAGAGAGGCATATATCAGAGATCATTACACAACAGACCTTGTTGCTTATCAAATTAGACCACCATGCATACAGTGTTGATGATTTTTTACTTACCTCTTGCCTAATTTTCAGTAATTAGTTTCCTAGGATTGATATAATGAAGTACCAAGGACTCAGTGGCTTAAAATAAAAAAAAAATTATTCTCCTCCAATTCTGGAGTCTAGAAGTCCATCTAAAGCCATGATGTTAGCAAGGCCATGCTTCTTGTGCATATTCTAGAGAGATTTCTTCCTTGAGTCTTCAAATTTCTGGTGGTTTCCTGCATTCCTCAGTTTATGTCAATCTGACCCTAAGTTCTGCTTCTGTCTCCACCTGGCTATCTTCCTTTTGTGTTGTTTCCATCTGTCTGCCTCTTCTTATGAGGAAACTATTCACATTGGATTAAGACCCAACCTACTCCAGAATAACCTGAGCTTAGCTATGAAACAGAATGGAGAAGATCCTATTTCCAAATAAGATCGCATTCACAGGAAGGGAGGGTTAGGATTTGAATGTACTTTTGAGGAAAGGCACAATTCAACCTATAAAAGTAAACCTGTTGCAAAACAGGTTAGATAAAACTCTTGAAGACATTGGCTTAGGGAAAGACTTCTTGAACAAAACCTCTATAGCATAGGAATTGGCAGAATCAATCAGCAAATGGGACTTCATTCTTTTAAAAAGCTTCTGCACAGCAAAGGAAACCACCACCAGAGCAAAAAGACAACCAACAATGTGGGAAAAAATCTTTACCAGCTGTTCCTCAGATAAAGGGTATATAGAATATATAGGTATACCCACAAAGGGTATATAGAATATATGAAGAGCTCAAAAAAATCAACCCACCCAAATTTAAAGACCCAATTCAAAAATGGGCATCTGAAATGAACAGATATTTTTCAGAGGAAGAAGTAAGAGCAACTAAGAAGCATATGAAGAAACGCTCAACATCATTAGCCACTGGAGAGATGCAGATGAAAACAACACCGAGATTTCATCTCACTCCACAAAGAATGGCTGCCATTTCAGTATTAGCCAGCAACAAATGTTGGCGAGGATGTGGAGAAGAAGAAACCTTTCTCCACTGTTGGTGGGACTATAGACTCGTACAACCCCTGTGGAGATCAGTTTGGAGATTTCTCAAAAAGCTAGGGTTAGAGGTCCCATTTGACCAGGCCACCGACCCGCGAGGTATATACACAAAAGAATTAAAAGACTGGGGCTGGGGATATAGCTCAGTGGTTCTGGCGCCTGTCTTGCAAGCGCAAGGACCCGGGTTCAATCCCCAGTAACCACATAACAATACTGGGCATGGAGACTCACCCCAGCAGCAACCAGTACCACATACCATAGTGCTGGGCGTGGTGGCTCACACCTGTCATCCTGGCACTCGGGAGGCAGAGGCAGAGGCAGGAGGACTGCTGTGATGTGAGTTTAAGGCTGAGCTCGGAGCCAGCCTGAACCACAAAGCAAGACTCTGTCTCAAAAAACCTTAAAAATAAATAAATAAATAAATAAATAAAAGACTCATATTACAGTGACATATGTGCATCCATGTTTATAGCAGCTCAGTTTGTGATTGCTAAATCTTGGAAACAACCCAAATGTCCATCAACTGGAGACTGGATAAAAAAGTTGTGGTTCTTCTACAGAATGGAGTATTACTCTGCCATAAAAAATGATAAATTCAAATCATTTATACTTAAATGGACACACCTTGAGGATATCCTCATAAGTGAAATAAATAGGTCATGAATAGGTAAATATCACATCTTTTCTCTGGTATGAGAAAATAAAATGTAAATGAGCTCTAGAATTGTATGTTATGTATTGTGAAGTAGAAAATACTCAAAGTAAAATAAGGTAAACGGGGGAAAATAATGAGATTATAATAAAAAAGAGAAATGAAACAAAGTTTATGTATATGGGGGGGTTGGTAGGGTGGGTAGGGCTATGGGAAAAAATAAGAATTAAGTTGTGTCTTATACCGGTACAAATCCCCATTATGGAGTGCAATTATGATGTGTATATGTAATGCACCAATAAAGATTTCAATAAAAAAATTGATTAGAACATATTATTCCTGTCACTCTTTGTTAAGAAAAATAGGTCACAATTCTATAGTCTGATTCCTATTTAACATGCTACAGCATTTTCCTGGAGTCCTCTGAGAGAAATATTTTGTATTTGTGAAATGCTTTGGAGTCTTTAAAAATGTTTTAGAACTGTAATGAAGTACCACATAACTATGTAGAAATAGTTTCCCAGGACCTTTTCAGCTAACTAAGAAAACACTTCTGACATAGAGGTTAGGGTATCGCAAGGGACAAAACTAATTAACCTAAGGACAGGAACATTTCATCAGCTTTTTCAGGCTATAAATCCCAATGCTTGTTGATAAACTCCTACTATTACATTTTGTTTCCTCAGAATAAACAAGTTCCTCTCTAGCTGTAAGCTAAAATGTGTGATGACTGTAACAATAAATGTGTTTACAGGGAAAATTTTTGATATAAAGTTTTTGATCCTCAATAACATCTTTGATTGCTAGGTAGTACCAAGAACTATTTTACATGATTGCTTTCTTGTGGACCTGAAGAACGTGAGCAAGTAGTATCTTTTTTAAAATCCATTTTTATAACCCCAAGGGCTATGAAATCCTGAAAAATCTGCTCTCTTCATTCTTTATCGCCTGCCTTTCCCCTTTTACTTGAAAGACTTTGGAGATTCATCTTGCTAAATGCATTTTAGACCTTCAAACTAAATATCCAGTGCACTTAATAGCAATGTTAGAAAATATCTAACGGTCAGAAATGTCAGTAGCCTTTTAAGTCAGAGCTGGGATCAGAAAATTACAGGCAATTGTAACAAAGTAACTGTATACATGTGAAGTGGAGAAAAGTCAATTGAGAAAATTTTAAAATGAGTTTAATTAGTTGGAATCAATGCTGTTAACTGTAAATACCCAAGTGTGTCTCCCCAGGAATTAAGTTGGAATGTGGCAGAGTACCTGTTAAGTGAAATGTACAGCAAATGTGCATACTAGACCAAAGATGATGGCTTCACTCAGCAGGACAAGGGATATTACGATCTGAACATTGTTTCCCCAAACTAAATCAATGTTTTAAGTCAGTGAGTAACATTCTAAATGATTGGTTATGTGCAGGCAGAAAATTGACTGAATGGGCCTTCTGAGAACATTGGTTGTTCTGTAAACTGGAAGGCAAGAAAATCTTCAGATGGCCCAGATGCCAAAGAATGCACAGAGGTGCAAGAGAAGACCCAAGCAAAAGGAATGAGGGTGTCCATTCTTCCATATGAGGAAAAGAGCTGTGATCCAAACCTAAAGAATGAAGCTGCAATGTAAAAATGGAAAGATGACTTTAAACCAGTGAATGCTCTTATAATCTCTACATACAGAAAATCCATTGCTTCTTTTGAAACCTCAATGTATTTAATTCAGTAGATTTGAGAGCCCACTACTTCCAGGCAATGGTAAGGTGTATTGGGCAGTCCCTGTAGACAGTAAGGGTGCACCAGAAGTGACAATGTGTCTGGTATATTTGAGAAATAGATGAGGCTATGGTGGCTAGCATGAAGAGATTGGATGGAAGAAGAGTGATGAGGTAAGAGATGTGACAAGACCTCAAATTAAAAAGGTCCCTGTGGGTCACTATAGGTCTTTTCATTTTACCTGAGTAAATCATGGTGCTATGGTAGAGTTTTTAATAAAAGAATGTCTCATTAAAACAATCAGTCTGAGAACAGACTATGGGGGACAAGAGTGAAGGAAAGCAGGACAATAAGGAACAAGTGTAACACTGTAAGTAAATTAAGATGGCAATTGTACTAAGATGATAATGACAAAGTTATATTCACAAGGAAACCAGGCTTGACGGGGCATGCCTATCATTCTAGCATTCAGAAAGCTGAAACAGGAGCCTTGCTGCAAGTTCAGTCCATGACATTCTGGACTATAGAGTGAGGTCATCACTACAACGTGAGGTAGGAGTGGAAGGGAGAAATGCATAGCAAGGTAGAGTTAACAGAATTTTTTATGATGGATGGGATGTAGCATATAAGAGAATAAGAAGCAGAGAAGAATCAAGTAAGGCTTTAACTTTGGGGACTGAGCTATTCAAAAGGAATGATTGAGGGTTGGGGATTTAGCTCAGTGGTTCTGGCACTTGCCTTGCAAGTGCGAGGGCTGGGATTCAATTGCTGTGAGTTCAAAGCTCACTTGTACTACATAATGAGTTCAGGGCCAGCCTGAACTACAAAATGGAGACGTTTTTTATATATATATATATATATATATATATATATATATATATGTATATATGATATATAAAATTGATATATAGATGATGTTGCCCCCTCTGAGGGGAAAGCAGTAAAGAGTGGCCAGTGAAGTAAGAAGAAAACAGAAGAGACTATGCTGTCCCAGAATCTAAGAAAACAGTCTTTCTAAGGGAATGAGGTGATTCATAGAGGCAAATGATGCTAGTAGCTGAAGTAAATAGGGGCTAAAATTGACTCTTGAATTTGAAACAAAGTCATAATGACTTTGAGAAGAGCAGTTGATGAAATGGTGAATGTGACAGTTTGACTGAAACACGTTCAAAAATGTGTGCGAAGAGATGATTTAAGACAGCTAGTGTAGGAGCGAGGATTTAGCTCAGTGGTTCCGGCGCCTGTCTTGCAAACGCAAGGGGCTGGGTGCCATCCCTGTAATCACATACAATACTGGGCATGGAGACTTCCGCCCAGCAGCAACCAGTACCACATACCACAGTGCCGGGCGTGGTGGCTCACGCCTGTAATCCCAGCTCTCGGAAGGCAGAGGCAGGAAAAGATTGCTGTGATGTGAGTTTGAGGCTGAGCTCAGGGCCAGCCTGAACTACAAAGCGAGACCCTGTCTCAAAAAAAAAAAAAAAGACAGCTAGTGTAGACAACCCATGAATTCTTATGTAAGGCAAGTCTCATTCCATTATCCATAGGAATGTTTTGAGTGGAGATTAGGCAAGGCCCACCCAAGGGAAATATGATGTTCTGTTCACTGGGCGGAGAGTTCTGATATACTTGAAAGATTTTAGAAGAGTGAATCCATGGCACCGGTTTTTCTGCAAACATTCTCACAGCACCAACTTAACTCTCCACAGAAGCCACTATTACTGTTCTCCAGCCCAGGGAGCAGAGAAGCAATATGCAGAGTTCTTGCTTTATCCCCACAAGAAACTAAACTTAAAGTGAAGGACTTAGGTAAGGCAGCAACAGCTTCAAAAATCATTTTTATGTGTTGTTGATTGACAGAGGGTTCGGGAAAAGGGGTCAACAATAACAGGGAGCCAGACGAAAAGTGGCAAATCAGCTGTATAAATGTAATATTACAGAAAGGAAGACAGGAAGGAAAAAAGGGGGAGAAGCCTCTTATTCTGGAGGGAAACTTAAAGAGCAGAAACAGATCTTTTTTCTGGAATGATTTTGTGTTACAAAAATAGTAAATAAAACAGAAGTTAAAAAAATGACATATTAAAACTTGAAAATAAGGGAGAAAATGACAGGACTAAAACACTAAAGATGTCTCCAAATGCTCTTAATAAAGATTATAATTTAAAAAATTGCAAAGAGCAAGAAAAAAAAATAACTCAATATATGAAATATTTGAGATAATGGAGTTGAGTGGATAGAAGGAAAAAATGATTAAACACCTAGACAAAAATAATAAATAAGCCAGACAAATAAAGCTAATCTAATAGCGAGGTGAAAGAATGGAATTTTCTAAACTCCACACTCTATACCAGGAAACGCTGACACAATGCCCAAGACATCAAAACATATCCAACCCGTTATTAAACCTGAAGAATAAATAAAAAATATTTAAGTATCCAGACCGAAAAGCAAGTTACCTAAAAAAGGTAAAATTCTTGCCAGTCTCAGGTTCTTCCCTAGAAACTTGTAGTGCTTAGAAGACAGAGAAAAATCTTAAAAGTAGAATATGTGTGACTCAGAAATACTTTACCCAGACAATTTGGTCCAATACAAAAGCAACAGGAAGATAGATGTGAATAAATTAAAAACTCAAGAAATGTGGCCCTAATGAGCTTCTCTTTAAAAAAAAAATAGTACTTGATAGTGAAACTCAGCTAACCAAGAGGGAAGTCTAATGAGGACCTCAGGAAAGGATAAAGTAATGGGACAGTAAGCATTGAATCCAATTAAATGTAAAAGTTAACTGAAAGAATTGGGATTGCACAATTGTATGTAAGTACCATAAGCCCTGATGAAACAAACCAAAGATAAGTGGCAAAAAATCAAAAGTAGAGGGGAGGGAAATGGGAGAAGGAGCAAGAGATCTAAGTAACTCCAAAGGTGGTGAGTACACTCATACTGTTTAAAATGAAGATGTGGAGACTTGCAACAAATCATGACTTCCATCTCTTAATGATATTTATGATCTGTGTTCTGTATCATAAAACAGTCTTTTACATGTTATGTCAAAGAAACATTTATCTATGGTTCACTGATTTGGGGGCTTTGTTTCAATTTTTTAAATTCAGGAAAAATTGAATCTAATAACTTTTACTATTAAAACAATGACATGCCTTTATAGAATCCCTTTTTAGGCTTGTTTCTCCTTGTACATCTACATATCCAATAATCTTTCCTTACTGTTATGAGAATTGTCTATGAGGATGGTTTCCAAGAGTGATGTTACCACTTATGGGTCAGCATGAGGACTGAGGGGTTTCAAAAACATATTCTTCCTGTTTTTTTTATGCTAGTCTGTATTCCTTTTTCTCCAAAACTTATACCTATTAAAATGAGGTAGAGGGTCATTGTGTGGTAGAGGGAAAAGGAAAAAAGATAGTTGTCCAAATGTTTGTTTTTGACACCAAAATGAGGTTTTAACTGTATGTTTCCCATGTCATAACTACTTTACAAGGTTCATCACTTTGGGCAATTTCAAATTGATTTAAGTTATTGTACATGTGCTTCCTGTACTGCTTGAACATGTAATTTTTTCTCTTCCTGCTTGTGGCAAAATAAACCATGGTCCAAGGGGACACTGACAGAAGATATAAATTATTTGTAAGCTGGAAGGGTGGTGGGGAGGGGGTCTGAGGCATTTGCTGTCTGCAGCAGTGGTTAAGGAGCTGTTCAGAGATAGAGAACAAAGGACCCCAGTGGCAATATCTCTGTGATGTTCTGTCACAGGCTGCTGGAGGCCTGGTAACTGCTTTGGCCTTCCACCATTCAACATACATGATCATAGCACAGGCCACAGTACATCATCCCAGACACAGCCCAAGAGAAATGATGCCAATTTAGAAGCATCATTCTGAGGCTGCAGGTCAAGGCAGATTCATTGTTATTTACAGATCTATATAAGTGGAGATTTATGAGTAGCAGAATGAAGATAAAACTAATAATGGTGTGTGTCCCACAGAAATATTCATTAGACTGTGAAGTAACTTCTTCCTAATGAAAAATCAGTGTGTCTTCCCCTCTGTGATGTAATACGAGGGCTTCAGAAATGACTTTTCCCAGGAAAAAAAGGAAGTAGTGAATTCATGCATATCCATCTGGTAGCTTCCTTTGATTAACCATAATATAATCGTCAAAACCAGGGACTAAATATTGACAAAATACTGTAAACTACATGCTTTCTTCAAATTGCACCACGTATTGCCTAAATCTTTTTTTTCTCTTCTAAAATTGGTCCCATCCTACATTCTGTCAGGGATCTCTCTTTAGTTTTCTCTGATCCACACAATTCTTCAGTCTTTATTTGACTGTTATGATCTAGATACTTTAAAAGGTACCAGTCAGTTATTCTTCAGAACAGGCTTTAATTTTGGTGTGTCTGATGTTTACTCTTGACCAGGTAAAGTAATTTCCTTTTAATGGTGGAAGGTGAGAAATTCAGATTTTATTTTTGTGCTTATCACTTTTTATTAGCACTCATTTGTAGTGTATACTGGTTACATTCATCATGAGCAGTTGGTCCACATATATAATACAGTTTACATTTTGACTTGAATAACAAAATGTCACAATGTACTCTTGTCAGTGCATCCTATCAGGAAATAGATCGTGCTCATGCTTTGTATTACCGTTGATGCTAATCTGATTATTTGGTTTAAGTAGTATTTGCTTGGTTCATCTGCTATAAAGTTAATATTTTCCATTTTGAAATGGTAAACATCTTTAAGAAAATCTCTGATTAGACTACTATCTTGTTTCTCCACAAATACTGACCTACTGTTTTTGTTAATCATTGGTGGATCTTACCTATAAGTAATTATCACTGTGATACTTGCTTAATGGAGATTTTACATTTTGCTCTTTCCTTCTACATTTATTCGAATTTCTCTGCAAGAGAACCTGCCCCTTCCCTTCTTTTCATTTATGCATTTGTTCATTTATTTATATATTTATAGAGAAGTCAATACTTGATTAATTCTACGGTGTTGTAATGAGGATTTACAAGGGAATAGATTTAGTACAGGACACATAATTTACAGGGTTATTTTATAATACTCATCCAAAAACTCAGATGCAGAAGAGTGCAGACGATTTGTGCATGCACTAGAGACACTGAGAATTCATCACCAGCCAAGGGCCTGGATCCCAAGGCAACATCTTGTGCAAGTCTGTACAGAGTACCTGCACCATGAAGGCCCAAAGGCCAGTGGAGGAAGCTAGAAAGTCTACGCCAGCAGTGGGGCAAAGGGTCTGTGGCAAGAGGCCAAGCAATCTGCACTGGAGCCAGGAAGATGGTCAAGGAGAAGACCAGGACTCTCCTGAAGAGAACAGCAGCCATTCTAGGTGACAGTGAAGACTCAAGCTCCTTTGACAACAAGAACAATGGAGTTGGTGTCAGGAAGATCAACCGCCACAAAGCTCCTCCTGGGAAATCATCAGTGTTCAATTTGGTCTCCCATTCTCATGTGTGCACTTCCAGCAACAGTCCTCGCTTGGGACTTCCACACTCTGAGCCACCCTGACTCAGTTCAGCCTGGCATCCCATGCAAGGTGACCATTAGGTATTCTACCACATGGGGGTTACACTCATTTATTTTGTTGTTCAAATTGTCTCATTTGGCCCCTGGGGGCTCTCTCAGGTTGGAGTCTATCTCCTTCTGATACACTTCTATCATTTTATTATAACCTTTTCTTATTTTCTAGTATTAGGAGATGTTCCAAGTTGATGTCATATTTTTCATGCCCTAACTCTGGAAGCAGTCAATACTCCAGAGAATCTTGTGACTGAGCAGGATCTGAGGGCACTTGCTGCATTATTACCTCTCTAGTTCTCACAGAGGATAAAGCTGGGGAAAATAGGAATATACAGTAACCTATGTGTAAGCAAATAGCAGTATTTGTTTCCCTATTTATCAATCTCTACTTCTGCCTTTAAAAGTTATGGGTTCATACTGATTCTTCTGAGTATAGTCAATGCCCCAAAGTTCTTTCTAGTCTTCTCTCTTTCTTTATTTGTACTTTCTCCTCCAAAGAGAAAATTGACCTTTATAATTTATATAAGATTCATTGATTTGTTCAATCTTGGCCCCATAAATGTGCTGTAGAATTTCTCTGTGATAACTTTACCAACAAGAGCACAGGATCTATGCACATTTATTTTTATAATAGCCAGGCAGGATATTGTTTTTCAGAATTATATATTGATTGTCTGTTACTGTATAAGTTTTTCCCAAAACATATTAATAAAACCACAAACATTTTTCTCACAATACCTGTGGGTAAGAAATCTGGGCATGAATTAGCCAGTTGTCTTAAACTCATGACTTCTCCAGTCAAGGTGTCAACCAGGGTGCATTTATCTCAAGGCTCCACTGGGACAGCACTCAAGTGTGTGCATGGGACTCTTTGCAAGCCTCAGGTTTTCATGGTTGTTGGCAAAATGTCAGTACTGTGCCCCACAAGTGCCCACAAAATGGCAGCTAGCTTCTTTTTTTTTTTTTTTTTTTTGAGACAGGGTCTCTCTTTGTAGTTCAGGCTGGCCCTAAGCTCAGCCTCAAACTCACATCACAGCAATCCTCCTGCCTCTGCCTCCTGAGTGCTGGGATTACAGGTGTGAGCCACCACTCCCAGCACTGTGGTATGTGGTACTGGTTGCTGCTGGGCGTGAGTCTCCACACCCAGTATTGTATGTGGTTACTGGGGATCGAACCGGGGTCCTTGCACTTGCAAGACAGGATCCTGAACCACTGAGCTAAATCCCCAGCCCAGGCAGCTAACTTCTTTCAAGGTGAGCAAACAAGCAAATGGAGTGACAAAGGCAGACGCTACCATCTTTTGGAAATCTCACTTCAGGAGTGACACCCTATCTTGTCACTGGAGGCAATTCATATACAAGAAGGGATTCTGTAAGGGCACAGAAGTCAGTGGGGGGGGCACAAGGGCCACCTTAGAGGCTCACTATTCCAGTTACTTAGCTCACTTCTCTTCTTCCTGATTCCTCCCTTCCTCAGTAATGGGCTTTGCTATTCATTTGCAATACAATCGAGTCCATGTGTTACTATTTATATCTCATTTGGATTCACCTTTGCTCTATTTTCTTTCTTTTATTTCTTCTTCTCTTATTTTTTTATTAGTCCATGTTTGTAATACTTAATAATTAGATTCATCTTGGGAATTAGTACATGTACACACTGTATCTTGATTCTTTTTACTTCCACTCCCCTTTCTCTTGTCTCTCTTCATCTCTGGAATCCCTCTCCATCTTTGCAAAGTCTATCTCCCTGTTTCCTATCAACTATTTTTATTTGGATGGTTTCATGAAACATTACCTTGGTTCTAAGTCAGGACAACACAAAAAGACAAACACCAAGAAGTAACATCCTTCCTTAGTCCTGTGTTCTCATTCTCATTTTCCCTTTCTTTCTATTGTTTTCTCACCCAGGTTCTGTACATAACTAGCCTTCAGTTTTGTGATTTCTACTTCCATGAGATGACATGAGTATATTTTCTTATATCTCTTTCCTATTTACATAAACAGAATATTACAGATAAGCTTTTATATTTTGTCTTTTCACCTAACAGTATACCTGCTATTCATTCCAAATAAATTCACTAGAGATTTCTTAATATGGGTGTATTGTGGTTTTTCAATCACTTTTTAAAGGGAATTTTTGACCACCCATTTTGAACAAGAATTATTCTCCCAAATATTTAAGAAATTTTTATTGTGATAACTAGAGGGGTTGTGCTTCTTCTAGGCTTCTTTTAGAGTAGAAAAACAATATACTAATTCTCATTATGTGGTAAGTGATAGGAGAAATGTTCACACTCCATTCCACTGGTGGCCCTGTGGATTGAAATATCATTTTGAAAGCATAATAACAATATGTAACAACCTCTGTCTTTGGCTCACTCACTAATTTAGCTCATGAGACCTTACTCTAAAAAATTAATTTAACAGAGCAGAAGGTCAGGAAGCAAAAGGATGTGACAGAAACAAAATGTCTCAAAACCAGAAAAATAATGCAAATGGCTAAGAATGATGTAATATTTAATATTCATTAATATAACTGAATATTATATGAAAACTAAATAGTTATTCAAACTATACAGATATTAAAGATTTTAGTTTAATTAGTGAAATACAACATGCTGTATTATGAGCGCAGTGGAATTGGTTGCTATTTGCAGCTGTGACAAAAGAAATTGATGCTGGGAAGTGTCTGCCTTGA
Organism: Petromus typicus; assembly: GCA_004026965.1. NCBI lineage: Eukaryota > Metazoa > Chordata > Mammalia > Rodentia > Petromuridae > Petromus > Petromus typicus. The sequence continues at coordinate 85,486 of PVIR01002254.1, forward strand.
CATGTGGTACTCCTTTGGTTCCCCTACATTCTTGCAAAGCTATACAGGTGAATTTTGAACAATAGAATTTCCTCATATATGCGTTCAACTTCAGTTTTAGGTTCAATAATGTTTCTCATATGTTTTTTTCCTTGTCTGGGAGTTGGGCATCAACACCAGAAACTATGTGTTGAAGGTGGCAAAATGTGTGTCAGTCTGAGTATGAGGAAGAGCTTCTTCTGTACCATTGCTGACTGAGATTTTATGAACAAGCATAAATGCCTACAATAATCATTTGCTGAGAGATCTTGGTCTGTCTTTTAAAAGGAGCAAGCATTGTATTAATTCTCTGTGCTATGGAAAAAATAAATTTTTAAATCTGATGTTTTCTTATATACTGATAATAAAAACACTGTGACACTTTAGTCTGCAGCCAAAAATTAAAAATAGGCAAGTAGGTCATTAGCGCTTCTTGCTTCGGTACTTCATCAGGTCGATGGCCAACAAGAGCCACACTGCACACCTGATTAGATTAAGAATAGTTTCAGAACACTCCTGGATAAGACCTGAAACTATAGTATATTTATTTAAGTTTCTTTGACTCTCAAAAATGCTGTACTCACAGGGCTGACACAGCCAGCAGGAATAGCATCATTTAGGATGCCAAGAGTGTCAGAGATTTGAGGATATAAAAGATGACTAGCAATATATCAAAGCATCATCTTAATCCAATTGTTCAAGGCAAGATGTATTAGACTGAAGAGCTGCCTTGGGCCTGTAGGCAATCAGCTGACCCAACCCTCTAGACCCTGACAAAAGGAGGTCACAGGGCCGTATATCATCAGCTTTAATGTTTGCAGTCACATCTACAAGCAGCTTCTGCTCCTATGTGAGGGCTACTGCTACTAGTTTACTTCCTGTGCCTTTATGCTGACAGTGCTGGTGTCCAAGTGTACGCACTCCAAAGTCAGAACTTGGGCAATTCAAACGAGGTTAAAGGAACCTACTCCTCTTAAAAGTCCAGATGGAAGCTTGACCTTTTCACGAATCCACCCCTATTCTTCTCCTATGAATATACTAAGGGAAAAACCTCTCTCCTGTGAGTTCTTAGAATTCATTCTATGTATTATGTTTTTGTAGTGGCTTAAATATGCATCTCATCTACACTTCTTGCTATCTCTCAAAACACAACCGTGTCTCTTTTATCTACCATCCACCTCTTCTACCTTCTGATTTCAAGACCTAACAGAGCATAAAACAGGTCTTGTATACTTACTTACTGAATTTTAAATGTATTTATAAACATCCAAATCATCAACCAATTTCAATGACAGCATTCTTTCATTTTAGTAAGCCACTCATGTAATAATGAATTCAATAAGTTGTATATATGTTTTAATTTGGAAACACTTCCATACAAATTTTTCTCCTCGTCAGAATGACTACATCAGCCAAATTAGCTAATAAATCACACTCTTTTTAAATTTATTTTGGTTGCAAATAATATTTGACTGGCTTTCTTTTCCCTAAAGGTAACAAATAATCAGATGGTCAAGACCATGTGCTGCCTTATATGAAGGTAATGGTATTTTTTTAAATTAAATATACAATAGCTTAGATATTCTATGAAGTATTACTGTGCTATAAACTTATTTCCCTTTTACACATAGAAAACTACACAGAAATTAGTTTTCCTATGTCATGTGGTATGTAAACACTACAAAGATCTGAACTCATTCTGTCTGATTCCAAAATCTCCTATGCTAAGCTTTGACCCAAGAGAGAAAACTTCAACCTGTGTCTGAGTGATTTCTCCATCTGTGGGGAGGGGCTTCTTCTTTGATTATAGCAGCTAGAATTCAGTCTAGTAAGCTGGAATGAACACAGGGTATGAGGTCTAATGGAGCTGTTGTTGAACAGATGGAGAAAGGACTGTGCCCTGTCATGGAAGCCACATCTGAGGAAACATACCCTGGCGGCAATGATGGGATTCCTAGATGGTAGACTCTTCACACTGGGTCACAGACATTATAGTGAAAGGTACTCATGGAAGCCTACAAAGCTGCTTTTTCTCTGCAACATGGGGACATAAAAGAAACACCAATTCTATGCTTAAAAAGGAGAGAAGATTGCATCACTAAAATCATAAAGGGAAACTGGTTCGTTACTACCGACCTTAGGGAGATTTGTCTTGTTGTAGTGCTAGGGCTGGAAGCTAGAGCCTTCTACCTGGTAAGCAAGTGCTCTACCATGGAGCTACTGCTGTACGTGCAATCCATCAAGATTCTTTTTTTTTTTTTTTTTTTTTGAGACAGGGTCTCACTTTGTAGTTGAGGCTGGCCCTGAATTCACTAGGGAGCCCAGGCTGGCTGGCCTCAAGAACATCCTCTTGCCTCTACCCCTCGAGTGCTGGGATTCCTGGTGTGAGTCACCATACCCGGCACTATGATATGTGCTACCCGGGTTCGAACTGCAGGCTTGCACTTGCCAGGGAGATGCTAGAACTGCTGAGCTAAATCCCCGGCCAACCACCAAGATTATTTTAAAGACTGTAGGAGGCTACTATGAATTGTATACTCAGATTAAATTATCTAGGCGATCCTATTAAATCCTTAGAAATACACAAAGTAAGAAAACCAACTCATGAAGAAATGGAAATTCTCAATAGAGAATTTCACTTTCCAAATGAAAAAACTGAAGCGCTCATCAAGAAATCTCAGAAAAAAAAAAATCCCAAGACCAAATGGCTTCATTGGTCAATTCAACTCAAACATTTCAAAAAGAATGTAATACCTCTCATGCTCTTCCTTTAAAAATAATAAAGAAGGGACACCAGCTAATTCATACTATGTGGTCAATGTTGCTATGATACAAAGAAAGATAAAGATGACACAGGAAAGCTGTAGACCCATATCCTCGTCATAGTCCCTTTCTTCATCACTGGAATGAAATTCCTTATACCTTTAACTCCAAGGAGGACAGGTTTATTTAGTTCGGGCTTTGTAGAGGTTTCAGTCCATAGTCACTTAGCTGGAGGTCAGGGTGCAGCAGCAGACAGGCCTGGTAGAGGAGAGTTGTTCTTGCTCTAACCCTAACCCTAACCCTTGCCTAAGGCCCTAAGGCTGCCCTACTCCAGGCCTAGGACAACGGAGGGGTGGGGTCTTCCAAGACACAGAACCCCCCGCCCTGCAGCGCCCTCTGGTGCTCCCAGGCCCAGGGTCCTTCACCTTCTCCTTAGGACGCTGACGTCCTTCCAGGGGTGGCTGAGCCAGCGGCCCTGGTCCCTGCCTGCCCTCTCTGCTCTTAGCTCTGGAGGCTCGGAGCAGCCCGTGGGACTGAGCTTCCTGGGCCTTGATGGCTACCCCTGTCTGCATTTCTGACACAGGGCCCTTGGGATAGGGGGAGGATCAGAGTGGGGTAGCCTGCAGGCAGACCTAGGGGGCACGAGAGGCACAGAGACCAGGAGGCAAGGGGTCACGCGGGGGCGCGGGGTCAGGCAGTTGAAGAGGGGGTGGGGCGCGAGGCCACCCTCGCGCGTGGGCGACTCGTGAACCCTGGAGCTCATGGTAGCACACAGGGCTCTGTGGTTCTGAGGGCACGGGGGGGGGGGGAGGGGCCTCACGGCGCGGGGGCGGAACAACAAGGTAGCATCCAATGAGGAAGTAGGAGAGCGGGGAGGGGACCCATGGGCACAATGGAGGGACTCACTACGGCACAGACCAGCTCTTCACTGGGAGCCCATCCTGTACTCGGATCTCCTTGCTGCTGCCCCCTCAGCCACAGCTTTTGCTTCCTCAGGCACCCAGGACCGCAGGGGATGTCACCTGTGCTCCCCACCCAACCCTCCCACGGGGGCCCTGGGACCTGTGCGGACCGCCCCCCGCTCCGTGGGGGGCTGTGGTTCCTGCTACCTCTGGCCAGCCACACCAAGGCCCCCATCCCAAGTCCAGCCCGTTCCCTGGCACTTCCTCACCCCACCTCGTCCCGCACCCACCCCTGTGGTTGGGCAGAAGTACCTGCCCTAGGGTAGGGTTAATGGGTTGGGTGACTAGAGGTCTGCTGCCAGGCATAGAAAGATTTGGGGCTGTGGGGCTGCTTTGCCTGCCCTCCATCTGCCCATCTCCACACAGGGCTGGCCTGGCTCAGTGACCAGCCTGGGCCAGGAGCTCCTGGGCCAGGGCTGGTTCCTCCACGGTGGGGTGGAGGAGGGGCACAGCCCATGTGGGTGTTGCCTGACCCCCAGAAGGGAGTGAGCTGGCTCTGGTCCTCAGTAGTCAGCAAGTGCCTTGTGGCCCTGCCCACTGCCCTGGCTGGCCTGGATGCCTGCTGCTGGCCTGCACATCGGAGGGGGACCCACTGCCCAGCCTGGCCCCAGCCTTTCCCCCTCTGCCTGCTGCAAAGGCCCCCATCCTACAAAACAGCTCCTGCTCCTTAGTTCCTGGGACCTGTACATTCCTCCCTGCCCTTGGGCCCTTACCTAACCCTTCTCCTCAGACAAAAGTGAGGTGTCCAGGGCCTCTGCCCACCTGTGTGTCAGAAAGAGGAAAAGCCCCTCCCACGCTTCCAGCCCCTCCCTGGACAGCCTGAAGCACCCCAGGCCATTGCTCTCAGCCCTGAAGCCCATGTGGGTGTCCTCCTTCCCACAGTCTTCCAACTGCCTGACCCAGGGTTAGCCTCCTACAGGTGCTGGTGAGGCTACCTTTAAGTTGGGGGTGGGACACCGGCTGGACACTGCAAGGTAGTGGGGTGGAGGGGCAGTGCTGCCTTGGCTGGGAATCCAGTTTCAGTTCCTGGGGTCTGGCTGCCCTGGCGCTGACCAACCTGGAATAGGAGGAAGCCGGGGAGGCCAGGGGACATCTTTCTTTGGCAAATGTTGGCCACATAGCATGAATTAGCTGGTGTTCCTTCTGCACACAACCTGCGGAGGTCTCAGATAGGTGTCAAGCAGGTTTGCAAGGGTTCACAGCTCCGGCCTTTCCCCCTTCTCTTCCCTTGCCTGACATGCTGTCTGGCAACTTACTTTTCCCATTGGCCCACTCTGGCCGACGTCCTCCCACAAGTGCCCAGAGCCCAGCAGGCTTGTGCTTTTTGCTGGGTCTCAGCCCCAGTGTGTGTGTGTGTGAGACTGTGCGGATGGGCACTCAGGTCACTCCCAGCCTAAGCCTGGGACAGACTCGGATGCCACCAGCAGCCTGCGTTCCCTGCTGGGATGCAGTGGGAGACATAGGGTCTGGGTATGGCTCAGCTGAGACTTGGGGCATGCCCATCACCACCATAAGTGGCATGGCCAGTGGCTGGCCTCAGGTGTAAATGACCTCCACATTGGAGACCCACTGCCCTCCCTCCCCCAAGTGACATGCATCACTCCCATGAGGGAAAGGGGACAGCTTGGGGCACTGACCTGAAAGACAGCCCTCAGGCCATGAGAAGGGGACTTTCCTCCAGGAGAGGCTGAGGGTGAAGGACTGCGCCCCTGGTCACCTGAGGAACCAGAGTCACCTGGGCTGCAGGAATTCTGTCTCTCTCTGTGGCACCCAAAGTGAAGCTTGTGTTCAGAGCACAGCCTCAAGTTATGCCTCACTTGCTTTGTGGATGGGAGACTTTCTGAGTGTGGTCACAGAGGACACATCAGGCCTCGGAGGGAACCTTAGCTGTGCTCTGTGGGAGAGCCGAGGTCGTGTGGTGTGTTGGAGTGCAAGGGGCAGGGCTCACAGAGAAGCTGAGATCCGAAGTGACGGGTGATGAGTCCCCAGGGTGCATGAAGGTCTGCCGTTGCCCATGGGGAGCAGGAGCTCGAGTGTGCCCCGTGCTCTGTCTGGGCAAAGGTCTCAGGAGACTGACTGAGTTGGCAGTGCTAGCTAGGGAGGGGTAGGTGGGGTCTGCTGCTTCTAGGGTGTGGAAAGCCCCGTCCCATACTAAACCCTAAAACTTTCCAGCCTCAAGCTTTCACACAGATACTTCTTAGCGTGGAAGGGCATCCGCAAGGAGCCCTAGGGGTGACCAGAGTGCCCGAGGTGCCTGGCCAGGGACCCATCCCAGGACAGGGGTCCAATATCTCTGGGTGCCTCCCCAACTTCCCCTTCCTCCCCCCACCCCCATCCCCACCCCCGCAGTGCCGGACTACACCAGCCCCCTCCCCCAGGAGAATGAGGCAACCACCAGGAGAGGTTGTAGGTGAAAGGTTTTATTGTGAACACTGCTTGCCTGCCAGCACATCAGGCACAGGGCCGTGGGGTCCCGAGGGACCGAGGCAGTGAGGAGAGGGCTTGCGCTACGGCGCGGGCTAGGATGGGGCACCCAGCAGCTGCCTGCGGGCCACTGCACGTCTCTTCCTCCTCTCCTTGCAGACCTGTCTGTCAAACAGCGCCTTCTCGCGGTAGTGCACAGGGGGCCCCCGCAAGTACTCCTCTTCTGCCCCCTGGTAATCCAGGTCTTCCAGGGCCTCAATGGAGCAGATGATGGCTTCGGGCAGCAACACTTCCATCACCAACCTCACCTTGTCCACTCTGACCAGAGGCGGCATGGGGTCCGGCGTCTGCTCATAGACTCGCTGTAAGTGCTTGGCCACGGTGAACAGCTGCTCCTCGTCTTCCAGGTAGGTCTCCATGCAGACCCGGTGCCTGCCTGCCTGCAGGAAGGCCGTGAGCCACCTGGACTGCTTCCTGCCCCGCAAGATGTCCAGGATGTGGCCATCGGCACCCTTGGTCCGGACGATGAAGTCCACTAACTTCTGCTTGTCTCGGTCCCGAGCGGCCCGCATGCGGTCAGGCAGCAGCCTCTTGGCGGGCCCCTGGCCTCCCGGAAAGGACTGGTGGCCCTCTTCCCCCTCCTCGTCCTCGGAATCCTCCAGGTCGGAGTAGTTGATCTTGGGGAAAGGCTGCACCCTGGAGCTCTCTGGGATGGCCTCGCGGATGGGGTAACTGGCGTCGGCCCGGTAGTAGTCTAGGAAGGATCCCCGGAAAGACCTACGGGCCAGACTTTTCCTGTAGTGGGCGGCCAGGGAGAGGCTCCAGGTGATGCTGTTCCCGTAGGCCCTGCCGGCTCTTCGGAAGAGCTTGTTTTTCTCTTCGCAGTTCAGGGCCTTTAACCTGCGCAGAGGCACGCGGATGCCGCTGCGTTCCGGGCACAAGTTGGGCTCGATCAAGAGCACCCTGGCCATCTGCTCGGCGACACTGATGCTGGTGACCACCGCGGGCCAGAAGGGGAGCTCCCCAAACTTGTACCACACCAGGGAGCCTTTGCGGATGCGAGCGGGAGCAGGAGCTCTCCCAGAGCCCAGGCCGGGGGCTCGGGCCTTGTTGACTGGGCCAGGCTTGGGGGGCTTGGTGCGGGCCTCCACACTTGGCTGAGTGCGCATGTGCTTGGCTTTTGGGTCTCTCTGCAAGTCAAGCTTGAAGTGTTTCCTTTGCCCTGGCAGCGCGTGGGCTGAGCCAGGTAGGCCTGGGTCAGCGGACACTGAGGACATGGCCACTCCTTCTTCCCAGCCTGGCTCCTTGGAGGTGCCCTGGCTAGGGCCCTGCACAGCGGGTGGGAAGGTGGATCCCACCACGGGAGGAGGCCCGACCTGGGGCTCAGGGCCAGGGCGCCAGGCCTCTGCACTCAGAGCTCTGGGTGTGCTGGGGCACAGGCCCGCTTGCCCAGAGGGAGCCCGAGGCACCCACTGAGGGCAGGCACCCCGCCCCAGGCGGAGGCGGCACAAGCACACCACCGGGAAGGTGCGCAGCTTGCCCTGGCCCTGGCCCTCCCCACCTTCTCCGCAGGCTGCCAGGGCCCATGGGCTAATCTTGATGCTGGGCGCTGCTGGTCCCTGCATCCCAGCAGGAGAAGTGGCTATTCTGGTCTCGCGGCCCTGGCCCTTCTTAGTGCGCGGGGGACCCTCCTTTCCCGAAGGCACCGGCACGCTTCGCGAGTGTCCCCTTCTTTTACGATGGCTCCAGTGGTGCCCTCTGCGCCTCACTGGCTTTCGGGGAGGGCGTGACCTGCCGCGCTCCGGAGCTGCCTTCTGAGGCCCTGTGCTGGCCCCTGCTTCACGGCCTGGCCTTCCCTCAGCCCACAGTGTGGCATCCTTCAGACGCTCCAATGACACCCTCAGGACTTTTTTGGTCCCTCTCACTCCCCCTGCGAGGGCATTGGCCTTGCAATCCCCCCCTTCCCAGAGGCTGGTGGCTTCCATGTCCAAATTACTAGGGCCTTGGCATGATGTGTGTTCTCGCCTCAGCCCGCGATGCCCCGTGGCTCTCGCACTGTTGCCTGCACCAGGGCCGGGACACCTCCCGCACTCTCCCAGATCGCAGCTTCTGGGACTGGGAAAACCCACAGCTTGGGGCTGCCTGGCCCAGGAGTCACCTGAGGACACAGAACACAGTGGGAAAGACTTGTTGGCATGTGGGCCCGTCAGCCTGCCCAGTTGCTGCAGCCCAGGGAGTGGGCATGCGAAACAGCCCAGAGTTCACCAGTTCCCAAGTGTGCAGACACACAGACGCCAGACGCGCGCATGTGCACACACACACACACACACACACACACACACACGGGGATGGGAGTCAGAGAGTGAAGACCCTGTGGTGGGCCTGCACCTGCTGCCTGCTCCCGCCTTCTCCCACAGAGGAGGACTTCCGGTCCCACTCCATCTCAGGCAGCCAGGAAAGCTACGCGCCCACAGGTGAGTCTTGGGCGTGACATTACAGGAGCACCCGCCTATGTCCCTAAGGTCTTAAAGGGCGGTCCAGCTATTCCCGACCTCCCCACCCACGGTTCAGTATCCCCACGGGCTCTTTGGTGGGGGGGGGGTGATAAGCCCGTAGCAGGGAAACTTCCAGAGACAGGCAGAGAAGCTGTAAGTGTGGTCTTCCAGATGGCCACCTCAGCAGTAGCAGCAGCAGCAGCAGCAGCAGTGCCCCCTGCCAATCTGCCTGAGATTGTGAGTAAGGAAGTGTGTGTCCTGTCATGCATCAGTCAGGGCCCCTCTACCCGCATGTTTTGCACCAGGATCCAAACACAGCCTAGCCTGGGCTAGAGCAATGCTTTTGCTGTGTTTTGTGTGCTCAGCACCTTTGAGGAGTCAGAAGGCTCAGTGGGTGGGCAGAGGGAAGGAAGGCGGGCAGAAGGACAGGGGACAGGGGTGCGTGTGGGGGCTGAGACCCAGAGAGCTGGAAGCATGGAGACCAGCTGCTGATGAGGACTCACTGGGTGAGGAGTGCCGGCAGGAGGAAGGATGCTGGCAGCACCCCCGGCTCTCAGGCAGGGGAGCACTGGGGGTGGACTGGGAGAGGCCTGAGCCCTGGAGCCTGCACCTGCCCCTCCTTTTCCCATGCACACGTAGGTACCAGATCCTCCACAGGACGTCCTGCAAAGCCTGTCGAGGACACTGCCCCGAGCCCAGTGTGAGGCCAGAGACCAGCAAGTGCCCCTTCTGAAGGGGCTTCTTTCTCAGAGGTTGTACCTCAGTTTACCTCACTGCTCCCTGGCCCAAGAGCAGGCACCTTGCCCCTCAGCAAGAGCTCTCTCAGGCCTTACGTGGGTGCCCTGCCAGCATGAGCTCTGCACCATTCTCTGGCCACACAACCTCCTCAGGTGCCTCCAGGCCTGCCTGCTTCTCGAGCCACCTACTACCTTCCCGTTTCTCCCATCTGAGGAGCAAGTACCAGCCTTCAGTTGCCAGGCCTTGTGAGGTGAGTACAGTGACAGGCCTGAGTGAGCAGGGCGTGTGGCTGTTACGCACCGGCGTGGATTCAGAAAGACTTCAAGAACTACGCTTCACAGTCTCACATGGCAACCCCTTACCCGACAGGTGTCGCTTTAGGACCAGAAGGAGCTTAGGCACAGGGTGCCTCTCACAACCTCCTAAGCCAGCCTTTCCTCAGGGACCAGCTGCCTCTCTCACCCAGGGGGGACAAGAGCCCTGTATGACTAATAAAGACCACACACACAAGCACACACCCACATACGCATACTCCTACACATACATATACACATACACACACACACACACTGATGGGAGACACCTACTTGTGCGATATTCCTACAGGTACTCTACCTCTCCTGCCTGCGTGAAGTCTGTCTGCCACCACGAAGGAGAGAGTGGTTTGTTGTGATTGGTCGTCAGAGAAACCAGAATGTCACTGATGCTGGCATTCTATGGGAAGCAGGAAGTCCTAAAGCAGCTTCAAGGCACGGTGCTCCTGGCTTCCTCAGTCAGATGCACTCTGCCCATTCAGAGGGAAGGGTCAGGGGGGTTCACAGGTGGGCAGGACTGGGGCATCTTTGCCCCTGCTCTCTGCAATGGAACCTGGAAGAAGCTTTCCCAGCTAGGTGCCTGGGGGAGGCATGGAAAGGGATGACACATTCTGTTCTCTCCAGTGGGAGCCCTTCCACCCACCAGCAGCTACACATTGACTCTGTTGTCAACTCTCTAGATTCTCAGTTCCACAAACCCATGTGCTCAAATGGACATTATCTCTTCTCTCAGCTCCAATACCCGATTTTACCTTGGACTGTCCAGTCTAACCACTGACCGAGAGCCTTGATCTTAATGGAGACCTCCTTGAGGCAAAGGTTAGCAGAAGTTGATGTCCAATACTTTCTAGCTCAGCTGGGATGGGCACTCTTGATTATCCACTTGATTGGCTTGGGACCTGCCTGAAGGGTCAGTGAGACACATTTCTAAGTGGATCACAGGGGTATGACCGTGGAGACTCTACCTGCCCTCTGGTGCTTCCTCTTGGGCTCTACCCTTAGGCTCTGCTTTCTGGCTGTTGTGAATTTGACAGCTTTCCTCTGTCATGTGCTTCTTCCATAAAGTCATTGTCTTCAAGCTAGCTGACCACAGATTTGAAAGCACTGCAATTATGAGCCAAAATAAGTCTTTCTCTCAAGTTGTATGTCAACTGTTTTGGCCCACCAAATGAAAGCTGACTAATAAAGAAATTTGGTGTCAGGAGTGGGGCCAGTGATTCAACCACATCTGACCATTTGTTTTAGTAGCTTTTAGAAGTTGATTTGTGAGAGAAGTTTGGGAACATTTGGAAATGTAATCTAAAGAAGACCTAGAGTGCTGCAGAATTGATGCACAATTCTGGCATGAACTCAGAGGACCAGAATGCAGATAGGAGTTCAGACAGTAAACACTGTGCTTATGACATTTCAGATGGTAATCATGGCACCTATGGAAATGGGACTAGAGACCATGTATGTTGCATTCTGTCAAAGAGTCTAAGATTTGTTTATGCCATGAAACTTTGCGTGAAGATAAATTTAAAGGTGATGGACTAATAGTTCTGAGAAAGGAATTTAGAGCAGCCTAGGAATCAAGCTGTGACATAGATAATGCTGGCTGCTTTTAGCCTGATTTAAAGTGAAAATTGAAATAAATAGCAGAACAGGAGTTGAAAAACTCAGTATTTCCAGAAAAGAAGTGCCTGTACAACTGAGGTCAAAAAAGATGTGGTTGCTAAAGAGATTAGCATCATTAAAAAGAAGCCAAGTATCTTGTACCAGGGCAGTAGGAAAGAAACCTTAAAGGCATTTCAAGAATCACGCATTCAGAGGCCACTACAGTCATGGTCCCCTGGAAGTCCAGCTATAGTTCACATGTCGTTAGTCTTTGGAATCATCCAAATCATGGTTTGGCAGGCATGCCAATGGTTTGGCAGCCATCAGTGGTTTGACAGGCATGCAGAATGCAAGTATTGGAAAGGACAGAATAAAAAAGAAAAAAAATAATAGAAAGCAAAAATGGAAACTGCTTTTGTACTACAGAGGGAAAGAAGGAATGAAGGAAGGAGAAGTTGGGGGGAAAAGAAATAAGATATAATATGTACAGTTACAAAACTTCCTATGATGCATGTGATCATATGTATATCTAAAAGGTACCAGTAAAATTAAGTTAAAAAAAAAAACAAGTATTTGGAAATCCTGGAGATTAACATCCAGATATCATAGAAAGGTTTGCTAGTCCCTGCCAGCAGCCCTGGAAAGGGTGATACACAAAGCTCTAGCAGTGAGCCGAAGATTCAGTGAAGACTTCAAGAAGTAAAAGACAGCAAGAGGGCCGGGGATTTAGGTCAGTGGTCCTGGCGCCTGCCTTGAAAGTGCAAAGGCCCAGGTTCAATCCCTGGTAACCGCATATAACAATGCCAAACGTGGAGACTCACGCCCAGCAGCAATCAGTACTACATACCACAGTGCTGGGTGTGGTGGCTCACGCCTATAATCCCAGCACTCGGGAGGCAGAGGCAGGAGGATTGCTGTGAGTTCAAGGCTGAGCTCAGGGCCAGTCTGAACTACAAATGTGAGACCCTGTCAAGAAAGAAAGAAGGAGAAGGAGAGAGAGGGAGAGGGAGAGGGAGAGAGGGAGAGGGAGAGGGAGAGGGAGAGGGAGACAGAGACGGAGACGGAGACGGAGATGGAGACCAGGAATGTGGAATGTCTGCCCAGAAAAGCTTCAGATAGCAAGCAAAGTCACCTCAAGGGAGAAGTGATACTAACTACAGCCAGGAAGACCACAGGAATGGGGCTGTCCATGCTTTTCGAAGTTCCCATCTTACCACTACCTGACTCTGATGCTGGATGTGGAAGTGTAGGATTTAATATTTACTGTGCTGAGTTTCATTCTTCTTTTGATCTAAGTTCTTTTCATCCTCTTGTTGTAAGAGGAATGTTCATCTGGTCCCATTTTATCTTGCCTTTTGAATTTTACAGAGATTCATAGCTAAGTTTGTCTTGAGCCTCTGTGGAGACTTGTTGAGACTTTGGGGAGAGAATTAATGTGTTCATGGATGTAACCAGGATAGCTATACAGTGTTAGGCAGAATTTGCTATAGTCCCTATTCTGAGATTAAGTATGGTTTGTATAGATGTATATCTGGTTGACAAGGGGTGGACCTGTGATGGCTAATCTTGATTGTCATCTTGATTAGCTCAAGAATCCCCTGGGAGTTTAGTATAGTGCAATTCTGAGTGCATCTGGGTGGGCTATGGATATGTAACCTTGGAGATTGGGTCTGGTCCTTGACTTCTTCCTCTTGGATTTGTACTAATGTATGGTCCCTGACACCTTCCAAAATGCTGTCAAATAGGCACCTTTCCTCCATCAAGTCCTTCTTCAAACATGTTTCTGCCTCAGAGCAAGGAGACTATGGACTAAAACCTCTGAAGCCATGAGCAAAATTCAACCTGCCTTTAAGCTGTGTATGTCAAATTTTTGTCCCAGAAATGAAAAACTGATCAATACATCAGGTTGAATCTAAATCTGTTGTGTCATAAGAAACACATCCCTCCAAAAAATCAACACCTAAAATCCCATTATACTGCTGGTCTTGAGAAAAGGAAATTCTTTTTTATCTTTTCTTATTAGTACATGTTTGCAGTACACAACTATTAATTGTAGTGAGTTGGTACAGGTACATAACACATCTTAATTGTATGCCTTCTTACCTCTTGGTCTCCTTTCCATTTGTAAAATGTCTGTCTCTTTTTTGTCCCATAACAACAAGAATTTATTCTTTCAGGCCTAGAGGCTGAGAAATTCATACCAAATACAGGTAGATTTATGTTCTGGGACAGGTTTGTTTTCCCATTCATGCAATAGCACCTTTCTGCCATCAACACAAGGTAAAAAAGGCAAGGTAGCTCTCTAGAGACTCATTACTTTTATTTTAATATATTTTATTGCTCTCTTTTATTTTTATAAAATATTTATAAAATATAATATTTCCATATATGTGTATAACATAGAGGTCATATCCACACCGAAGAATTCTCCCTCTCCTTTCCCTTCTTACATTCCTTCTGTCTAATAACAGTCCCCCTTCTACTTTGATGTAATGTTTTATAGGTTCTACATATTAGAGAAAATATGCAGTACTCATCTTTCTGATGTTCTCCTGTGCCATCCATTTTCCTGTGATAGTGTCATTTCATATTTATGGCTAAATAGTGCATTATGTACATATACCACATTTTAAAATATCCATAATTCATTGATAGGTGTGTAAGCTGGTCCCATCTCTTGGCTACTCTGAATTGCATCACAGTGAATGCATATCATGTGCTGACTTTAAGCCCTTTGATGGAAATACAAGTTACTTCCAAGCTTTAATTATTGAGTTGGGCTTTAGAAATATGGATATGTGTGCATCACTGAAATGTGATGTCTTTTAATCTTTTGAGAAGACTTCCAGTACGGGAATAATTAGATCAAATAAAATTTCTATTTTTTATTGTGCAATATGTACATTTTATACACATATCATGATCACACATAACATTGACAATTTGTACCAGTATATGACATGACTTGATTCTCATTTTTCCCATCCCTCTACCCACTCTATCACCCCAACCCCCTATATACATAAGCTTTGTTTCTATTTTTTTATTACCATCACTATTTCTTCTTTCCCCTCATTACTTACTCCTACCCCATTTCCCTTTTAATATACCAGGTAGAATCTAAATCCATTGTGTCATAAGAAACACATCCCTCCAAAATCAACACCTGAAAATCCTGTTATATTGCTTTGAATAGTTTATATTGTACAATATCTAACATACATTTTAGAACTAATTTCTATTTTTAATTATTTTGAAGAATCTCCACATTGTTTTACACAGCAATTGTACTAACTTAGAATACTACAACATACAAGGATTCCTTTTCCCCTGTAGGTTTACCAGAATTTGCTATTGTTTGATTTCTTGATAAAAGCCATTCTTTCTAGCATAAGGTGGAATTTCAATGTTGTTTTAATTTGCATTTCTCTAATGGCCAATTATGTTGAGAATTTCTTCTTCTCTTTATTGGCCATTTGTACTTCTTTAGTTGCTCATTTTTTGATTGGATCTTTTATTGAGAGAGTCTAACTATTTTTAGTTCTCTATATATTCTACATATTAGGAATAGCTGGTGAAACTCCACATGAGCAGTAGCTGACAAAGCTTTTTCCGATTCTGCAAGGTGACTGCTCATTCTATTGATTGTTTCCTTTGCTGGGCAGAAGCATTTTAATTTAATGTTGGCCATTAGTTTGGCATAAGAGGTTCTTATCATACTTAGATAATGTCCTTCTATGCCTGTTTTCTTTAAGGTTTTATCTTAACTGATGGCATTTTTCTGCATCTATAGAGATGATCGTGTGATTTTTGTCCTTGCATCTGCTTATGTGCTGTACTGCATTTGCTGATTTGCATATGTTGAGCCATCCTTGCATCTTTGATTTGAGCCTATTTGGTCATAGTCTTTTGGATGATTTGTTGCATCTCATTAATTTCTGTACTGATATTTATATTTTCACTCCTTGTGCTAATTTTAGAATTGGATTGCTCCTGTTTTTCTAGAACTTTCAAGTGCATCATTAGGTTATTTATTTGGGCTTGCTCTGTTTTACCAATGAGTGCATTTTCAGCTATAAACTTCTCTCTTAGTACTGCTTTCATTATATCCTATAAATTCTTGTAGGCGGTACTGGTAGTATCTTTTTGTCCTGGGAACTGTCTAATTTTTTCCCTTAATTTCTTCTGTAACTTTTGGATTATTAATGAGTATTTTGTTTGATTTCCATGCACTTGCATAATCTCTGTGGCTCCTTTTGCCATTACTTTCTAGTTTCATTGCACTATGATTTGATAGCAGGTACAGTAAAATTTCAATTTTTTTTCATTTATTTAGGCACCCATTAGGGGATAGCATGTGATTTGTTTTGGAGAAAGTTCCATGTGCTGCTGAGAAGAATGAGTACGTTGTTGTTGGATGTAACGCTTCACAGATATCTATTAAGTCCATTTGTTTGAAGATTTGCTTCAGCTTTGATATTTCTTTGCCAATTCTTTTGTCTAGTTAATCTATTTGTAACATTTATGATATTGAGGTCCTCCATTATAACTGTGGTGATGTTTATTTGATTCTTTATGTCCAGTAGTGTTTGTTTTAGGAAACTGAGTTTATCCGTGTTTGGTGAATACATATTTATAATTGTTATCTCTTCCTGTTTAATTGTTCCCTCAACTGTATGAGGTAACTTTTACCTCTTCTGATTGGTTTGCCTCAAAATACATTTTGTCTGAAAATAGGAAACCTGTTTTTTCCTTGTTTGGGAATTACCACTGCATACACTATTATTTGCCATCCTTTGACTTTTAGTCTGTGAAATTCTTTATGGAATAAACAATATTTCTTGTATAAAGAATATTATTGAGTTTAGTTTTTTTATCCATCCTGGCAATCAGTATCTTTTTCTGGGGGAATTGAGACCAACCACATTGAGTTATTAATGAAGTGTATTGACTGATTCCTGTCAATTCCTTTTATTTTCATGTTGTTGATTTTCTTTTTTCCTCTTCTGCTTATCCTCTCACCCTGCCTGATGTGTTCATTCTATTAGACTTTCTAGCATTGTTGGCTTCATTGTCTCTAGGCTATCCTTGAGAATTTGTTGTAGTGTTGGTTTGATGGTCACGAATTTCTTAAGGTACTCTTTGTCATGGAAATACCTTATTATTCCTCCAATGTTGAAAGATAGTCTTGCAGGAATATCAGTTGGGGTTGGAAGCTGTTTTCTTTCAGAGCTTGAAACACTTCGCTCCAAGCTCTACTGACCTTCAAAGTTTGTGTGAAGAAGTTTGCTTTAATTCTAATGATAGATATAACTCTTTTAGGATAGAATAGTTTTCAGTTTTAATAGTTCATCATATCCAGGATGTACTATCTATGGCACATGGTTTGGTGAGGAATATTTCTGAACTTATGTTGTAATAAAGATGGATATCCTAGAGTTCTTTTGCATTTAGTATTGCAGAGAAAAAAAATGGGTCTTTTGCTATCATTCAGGGGCTGCAAACAACAGAAAATTTGTAGTCAATGTATTTTAATTTTTAGGATTAAGTTTAGATTAAAAATTTTGGAGATTATTCTACACAGAGATCATCTAATTAAATAAAAACACATTTCTCCCTCTTTACCATGAGTACAACCAGGCAACCAAGCTCTCACTTTCCATGCATCATATTTGGATGACACTGAAAGAACTGAATGCTTAAGAATGTTAGATTGGCTTCATGAACTTACTTTGCAAACTCAAGGTGGGAAGACCATGTGTATGCACCAGCGATCCTTGTACCCATTCATCTAGAATTCCCGTAGTCTCTGGCATCTCTCCTGAAACTCCAACAAGATAATCAGAAGTTAAGGAAGTTTTGGAACATAGTGTTTACTTATGTTTTTTGGAGTGTGTGTATTATTTTTTGTCAAGTGCATTTTGCATATCTTAGAAATGAAAATAGAAAGGGGGAATTCCTCTGCAATATCACTGATGCTGTCTTATGGGAAGACGTTTCCAGAGAACCACAGCAACCTCGCTCTCCAACCCTGTCCTGAATTCACAACTGTCCCAAGGAGGTCTCACAGAGTATCAAACAAATAAAGAAACTCAGTCATCATTAATTTCCATTTATTAAAAATCTCCCACTTTTTAAGCTTTCATTGTTCACAAAGATTAGGGAGATTCACACATTTCTTATGCTGCTGAAGAATAAATACCAACATAAGAAATGTGCGACTCTCCCTAATCTTTATTTGACTATAAGCAGGTGTAAAGATTTTTAAATATTTAACAATAAGTACTTCACAGACCCTAAAACTTCTGAAAAGATGTAAGGTGAAGCCTAAAGCTATTTGCATGCGTTCTCTTGCTTCATCAGATTGACTCTTTAATAGCCAGATGAGCAGAGAAAGTAAAAGTCTGTCTGTTTGTGCAATCCAACTGAATCCCTTTAACTGGAATTGGATATTAGGCTACAGCAACCAAACAAATCCCTTGATGTTAGCCTAATTAGACAACACAGTGTTGCCATTCCCTCCCACGGGCAGCAAGGTCATGACTGTGGCAATACCAGTAGTTATAATGATTGTGGTAGCAGAAGCAACAGCACCAATTAAGCTACCATCAGTCAAGGAAGAAGTAGCTTATTAGGCTAACGTGTATTATCTATAATCTCCATAATTCTGCCACACAGATATTACCTTCAGTCTGGAGACTGAGATATAAAGTTTTAGAATCATTAAGCAACTGGCTAAAAGTTATACAGTTAATACAAAACAGAGCCAATAATAGAACCTAAGGCTCCAAAGCCTATGCTATTTCTCTTATGAAATCCTGGCTACTTTCAGTGCAGAAGAAAATGAAAGACTAATACAATCAACTGGAGGATTCAAATTTCATAACTTAACTCTGACAGGTGCTTATACAATGGATAATTCTATAATAAGTTTCTGCCATGAAAAAGAAAGGCTGTAGTTTACATGGAAATGTTCATCTGCAAAGGCTAAGTTTTTCCAGTAAAATTTTAGAATGGGAAAAACATGAAGCAAATAATGTCTTAGATGCTGGAGTACTCCACATTTTTTTCATATAAAGATACAGCTTAAAATAGTCAAACTTCCCTCTTCCTCTAACCTCTGGTAATTTTCACAAGAATGCTAGATGCTGAACTTGACAAGTATACTTACCAACATTCTTCTAATAAGGAATTCATGTTAATTAACAACTTTGGAAAATATAGACAAATATTTATGTAAAAACAACCCATAATCTCACTTCCAAGATAATCACAGCTAACATATCCATATATTTTCTTTAAATCTTTTGTTGTAGCTATATAGACACTCATGTACATATATAAACATAAATTGAAATCATACATCTTTAAAAATTAAATGTCATATAATGAGCCTTTTAGTGGCTATTAAAATTCTGAGGAAATTTAAAGCTGTCAAAATGTACAGAGGAAGATGTGATCAAATATCACAGTGAGTGCTGCGGCTGAGTGTTGTCCAATGGAAAGGTAGGCTCATAAGAATATTGCACTGCACCCTCATTCACCTTCCTAACGGGCCTGGAACCATGCAATTTCTAGATCTTCCCCAAAGTCAAAATTACTATGGAAGCTAAAGGTTCTCAATTGATTCAGGACATTAAGGCAGCAACAAGAGTACAACAAAAAGACACCAAAGAAAACTTCCAGATGTGCTTCAGAAAGTGGCAAGAACAATAGGATAAGTGTGCTCAAAGCAAGAAATATTTTCTGGTGGATTGATTATAATGTGTCTTTTTCTATAGTAAAAATTTTTTAAATATTCACCATATTTTTTATCACAGCTCACAGTGAAATTTATTTAGCCATTCCCCTATCTTAGGAAAACAGCCGCTTTTGGTCAGGAAATAAATGCTTATATAAATAACAGGACCTGAATTAAGTGCAGAAGATTAAGAACCCCGTGTTATTTCTTGGTCTCTGCAAGTTAATAGAATCCAGAGCAATGGGACAATCAAATGGAATATTTTTAAGCTTTCCAAAGATCCATCTGCGTGCATATATATTGGGCTTGTTACTAATGTTTTGTGCTGAAAGGTGCCCCCAGCAAACGTTTCAGACAGAGGCCCCTTGGCAGAATGGTAGGAATGTCTCTCACTCCTGTGTGTGTCAGAAACTAATAGCATAGAAAACAACTCAAGGACTATAATCGGCCCCATCAAAATCCAGTTTTAAGGAAATGATTTTCAGTGTTTAAATCATGCCTCAAAGTCATGGTATTTAACAAACATGGAAACTTGATCAGAAATTTTCAATTATTCTGTGTTTCAACTTCTCAGTGGTCTTCCAATTTTTTCCTAGCTTAACTGAGTTATAGCTGATAAAAAACTGTAGCTATTTAAGTCATACAGTGTAGTGCATTGGCATGTATACACACACTAAATGGTGATCAAAGTCAAGCTAATGTTTCACCTCACACAGTTACCTGTGTGTGTGTGTGTGTGTGTGTGTGTGTGTGTGTGTGTGTGTGTGTGTGTGTTTGGGTGTGTGTGGTGAGAATGCCAAATATCTACTCTCCTCACATTTCTAGTATTCATTACCAACTGTAGACACCATATCATTTGTTAGGTCTCCAAATATTACTTCAATTATAACTTAAAATTTTTAGCTGTGGTTCTTCTACAG
>PVIR01002255.1:0-40000 GCA_004026965.1 Petromus typicus
AAAAAAAAATAAAATAAAAATGTTCATAGAAGGAGAATAAAAATTAAAAATAAAGACAGAAATAGCTGGGCATGGTGGCTCATGCCTGGAATCCCATTTGCTTCAGAAGCTGAGACAGGAGAATCCCAAGTTGGAGCCCATCCAGGAAAATTTAGCAAGAGTATATGTCAAAAAAATTTTTTTTTAGTTTAAAAAATCAAAGGGCTACAGATGTCACTTAACTTACTGGATTTGATCCTCAGTGCGAACAAAAGAAAACACCAAAAACAAAAATAGCCACAGTAGCATCTAGGTGTAATCTTACCAACAAATGAGAGGGAGTTAAGGCTGAGGCAGGAGGATCTCAGCAAGTTTGAAGCCAGCCTGGGCTACCTAGCAAGACCCTGTCTCAAAAAGACAAAAGTATTGGGTGGGGATTTGACTCAGTGGTTCCGGTACCTGTCTTGCAAGCGCAAGGACCCAGGTTCGATTCCCAGGTTACCACATACAATATTGGGCGTGGAGACTCACACTCTCCAGCAATCAGTGCCACATACCACAGTGCCGGGCATGGTGGCTCGCGCCTGTAATCCCAGCACTCGGGAGGCAGAGGCAGGTGGATTGCTGTGATGTGAGTTGGAGGCTGAGCTCAGGACCAGCCTGAACTACAAAGTGAGACCCTGTCTCAAACAAACAAAAGACAAAATTACATATTCTAATATATATTCCATTATTTTTTTTTAAGAATTTAGGCTGGGCAGGGTGGCTCACACCTATAATCCCAGCACCTGGGAGGCAGAAGCAGAAGGATTGCTATGAGTTAGAGGATAGCCTGGGCTAGCTACATAGTGAGTTCAAGGCCAGCTTGAACTACAAAGTGAGACTTTGTCTTAGAAAAATAAGCAAAAAATCGCTTCTCGGCCTTTTGGCTAAGATCAAGTGTAGAAAAATAAGCAAAAAAAATTGAAGTGTGAATAAATAAAAAAAAACATTATAGCAACCAGTTTTGTTATAATGGTTTTAAACTTCACCAATGGGTACTTTTTTTTAACATAAAAAGCAGCAAAATATTCTTTACCTTCCTATAGAGTAACTTCACAGTCTCGGATCTTAAGGCAGAAAAATTAGGTTTGTGCTGATAAAATATCTCACAGAGTTGTCCTCACAATTAATATACTTTAAAAGTATAAAAAGAGCTTCCAAGGAGGAAGGAAACACCTAGACAAGGCCTCCTATGGTAAATCCTTGCTCAAAGGGACTGCCTGCAACAGCAGATCAAAATCCAGGAAGAAAAGTAACTTTTACCATCAATGTGTTTGCCCAATTCAAACAGCTGTCCATAGATTTGTACTGAAGCAAGTCCTGAACTGTACAGGTCAAATTTCTATGAACTGAAACGTATTTGGCTCTGACAACAAAGGAGCTGAAAGAATAAACAGCTCCAGTTATTATCAATCCCAGTGACAACTCTGCTATTATTACTGAAAACTTCATGGCCGGCTTCTCTTCTTAGCAGACTGCAACTTGAAGACTTTGTGTTTCCACTTAGAATCTTAAAGTCCAATAAGCCCTTTTAAATGAGAAGCCACATATAATAAATATAGCACAACACTAGTGAGACAGGCCCTCTGACCCATCTTGAATTATCTGAGGAAGTACTGTCGTTGAAGGTGGTCTTTTTGCTGGGAATGTAGCTTCATTGGTGCCACTTCCTGCATTACAAGCACAAGATCATGAGTTCGATCCTCAGTACTAAAACAGAGAGAGATAGACAGCTCAAGAAAGAGAGAGAGAGAGCGTTTTTCCTGAGACTGGCAAGCTGCAGACCACACAAGACAACGTAACAAAAGAGAATGTATGAATGCATACATAGGGTCAAATTCTGGTTAGTGTTTAAAAATCTTTTGTACAATTGTTTACAAGACATAGAAGCTTATCCATGTTCAGTGTGACGATTGAATTCAATATTTTAGGTAGAAATAGAATTTAGGGCTCTGTTCTCAGAGGAAATGGGTGCCATGTTCCCAAAGAGACAAATACATTTATTTTGGTGTGTAATATTAATAAGTTGTTTTAAAAATACACAACGTGAATTGTTTTGGAAAATGCTTGGCATTTTTATTGCTGTGGACGCTGAAGATTCTAAGTATTTTCTTCCCAAAATATACACTGGAAGGGGACTGAGCTTGCTCTTCTCCGTTTCTTCCTGTTCTGCACCTTCATCACTGCCATCGTCACCTCCTTTGCTTTGCTCTTTGCCTCTTTTCTTCTCTTCGTGTTCCTCATCGGCTCCCTCCCTCCCTTTTCCAATTCAGTTTTCCCCACATATCTGCAGTAGTAATGAGTAAGGAGGCTTCGTGCCTGCTCTTGAAGTTGGGGATTCGGGGTCCTCTTTTTTTTTTTTTGAGACAGGGTCTCGCTTTGTGGTTCAGGCTGGCCCTGAGCTCAGCCTCAAACTCACATCACAATCCTCCTGCCTCTGCCTCCCGAGTGCTGGGATTACAGGCGTGAGCCACCACGCCCCGGCACTGTGGTATGTGGTACTGATTGCTGCTGAGGTGAGTCTCCACACCCAGTATTGTATGTGGCTACCGGGGATCCAACCCGGGTCCTTGCACTTGCAAGACAGGCGCCGGAACCACTGAGCTAAATCCCCGGCCCCCGGGGTCCTCTTTTTTGCGCTTTCCAGCCCGCATCATCTCTCTTGGGCGGCTTCTCCAAGCTGTTGCCCATTCTTTGTACACCTGCATGTGTCTAGTAAGAGACCTCTCCACATCCGATCTTTCTTTAGGTTTTTCAGCAGAATAAGGCATTCTCTTATTGTTTCTCTCCATTCCTGTTTCAAGGCCAGCCTGTGATCTTCACTCCGTCCTGGTTTTGTGGCACTGATTTATAACCTGCGTAAGGAAATGGTTGTGAGTGGTTTCCACAGGGTGACTTCTCAGCTTTGCTACACCCAGCAGCCTGAATGTTAAAAGGTATAGACAGCACGTGCTCTTTATTTCCAGCCGTCAAAACTGGTTAAGCCAGAAGAAAGGGCAAATGCAACTCACTATGCCTCGAGGCTTGGGCGAGGACGCCAGCCCCTGTACCCCACTGTGGCACAAGATCCACTCACCTCGGAGCCTGCCCCGCCCACCTCGAGTAGGCCCCGCCCCCAAGCTGCAGTTTTTAATACATCGTGGTTACAGTTTAGGATTTTCAGAATTTTGTTATTCTTGGGCTGGGGATTTACCTCAAGTGGTACCGCGCAGTAACTCTTCGTTGTACTTTTCAGACTGGTATAATTTTATGTGTTTTGTCGTCCTGTTTTCCAAAATGAACAAATGATTCACGAGGCGGAGTATACAGTTTCTGTACACATTAATTTGATTTTGTTTTATTTGTCAAACTGGTTTTTCTAGCTTAGCAGAAATCTTATGATAACTTAAAACTCTCTTAGTTTGCCTTAACATTTTAACATGATCAAACAAGCAGTAGTTCCTCAAATGTAAGAAGAATGTATTTCCCTTAAAGTTTGTCCTGACAGCAAGGTCTTTCGACTCTGTCAAATCATGCAGAATAGTTTCTGGATGACAGTTCGTCACCGTGGGGACAGTTATTGTACAGAAACAGAACCACGCGTGCGCAAACGCCAGGTTTCCGACCTGCCTGTTGGGCTCTGGTACAGTAGAAACATCCTGAACGTGGGGCCGGTGATATAGCTCAGCGGTTCCGGCGCCTGTCTTGCAGGCGTAAGGACCCGGGTTCGATTCTCCGTCACCACATACAATACTGGGCGTGGAGACTCACACCCAGCAGCAACCAGTACCACATACCACAGTGCTGGGTGTGGTGGCTCACACCTGTAATCCCAGCACTCGGGGAGGCAGGGGCAGGAGGATTGCTGTGATGTGAGTTTGAGGCTGAGCTCAGGGCCAGCCTGAACTACGAAGTGAGACCCTGTCTCAAAAAACATTAAAAAAAAAATTTTACACATAATAAATGAAAAGGTGCCAGGCATGCTGGCGCATACTGTAATCGCAACACTTGGGAGATGAGGCAGAAGGATTGCCACAGCTTGAAGCCAGCCTGGACTACATAGTGGGACCCTGTCTTAAGAAAAAAAAAAAAAAAAAGAAAAGACAAGGCTGGGTGACTCAGTGCTAGAGTTCAAGGCAAGATCTGATTCCTAGCACTAAAAAAGAGAATGACTTATTTTCTCTATATAAAATTAATTATAGATTTAAATTAGTCTTATGTGTAACTGAAAAATGTAATTTATAAAAGTAAGATTCTATTAAAATATTTTTATCAATTAAAGACATCCTATTAAAAAGTCCTAATTTCAAAACAACAGCATAGGAGTGCTGTATTCTTGGTTTCATATGAGGAGAGTCTGTGTGTGTGTGTGTGTGTGTGTGTGTGTGTGTGTGTGTTTGTGTGTGTGTGTACACATGGAACAGAAAATGTCTTGTAGACCCAAAATAAACAAACAAACAAAAAACAACGATCACCTGTTTCTGTGGCTTTTTTTTTTTTTTTTTTAGGTTTTTTGAGACAG
Organism: Petromus typicus; assembly: GCA_004026965.1. Taxonomy (NCBI): domain Eukaryota; kingdom Metazoa; phylum Chordata; class Mammalia; order Rodentia; family Petromuridae; genus Petromus; species Petromus typicus. The sequence goes on from PVIR01002255.1 coordinate 4,523, forward strand.
GGTCTCGCTTTGTGGTTCAGGCTGGCCCTGAGCTCAGCCTCAAACTCACATCACAGCAGTCCTCCTGCCTCTGCCTCCCGAGTGCTGGGATTACAGGCGTGAGTCACCACGCCCGGCACTGTGGTATGTGGTACTGGTTGCTGCTGGGTGTGAGTCTCCACACCCAGTATAGGTATGTGGTTACCGGGGATTGAACCCGGATCCTTGTGCTTGCAAGATAGGCGCCGGAACCACTGAGCTAAATCCCCGGCCCAAAACTACAATTCTTTATATGATGTTTCCCCGAATTCCATAAGCCATTCAAAAATTACAGGACCTTTTCAGGTTTTTTTTTAGTACATGTTTGCATTGTATGATGGTGACATTGTTTCTGGGGAGTTGGTATAAGCACCTAGAACATCTTTATTCTTTTTTTATTTCCCTTGAATCTGTCAGTCCCAACCTTCTGGGGCTGTGAGAGCTCTCACATTTGTTTGTAGCCAGGAGGTCAGAGCTGCAGGTGTCCAGGGAGGGAGCAGAGCCCGCTGGTGCCTGCAGCCAGGCAGCCTCAGGGTCCTGGGCTTTTGTCTTATGGAGCCCAAGGCTCCCTTGCTGATCGGTGTGAGTACCTTATTTACACTTGAGGTACCACACAACAGGGACGCTGCTGGTGTCATTTCTATTTATGCTGTTTATTTTTTTCCCCAGTTCAAAATAATTTGATAAAACCAATCAAATTGAAGATGTCTTTTTGCTGGGAATTCCAAACATATTTTTCTCCTCAGAAATGCCAGAAACAAACTATTCAAAGTCTGTCTTTTCCAGATGAGGCACCAAGACAGACCAGAAAAACAAAGCTCTAGCAAAATGGGAAATTTAGAAATATAAAAGCAAACTTTTGTGCAGTTGTTTTTTGATATTGGGGATTGAACCCAGGGGTGCTTTACCACTGAGTGACACTGCTGGACCTTTTCATTTTGAAACAGAGCCTTTGTCATGCAACCTTCCTGCCTCAGCCACCTGTGTAACTGTGATTACAGGTGGGTGCTTATTCTTAGCACCAAACCACCCTTTTTTTCCCTGTCTTTTTTCTGCACTGCTAAGGCTCAAACACCGTGGTCTCACCCATGCTAGGCACACATTCATCCCTGAGCTATATCCTGCACAAAGCTATGCTTTTGACTGACAGATTAAAAGTGTTCCCATTGAATTTTACTTTTTTTTTTTTTTTGTCGTGCCGGGGATTAAATATAGTACTATTTTTAAAGCAACAGTACAGCTTATCATAAATTAATCAGAAACTTACCTACTTTAAAAATGTTGGCCATTCATTTCTACTCCTTTCCTTGGCAGATGAGGAAAAAATGGTATCGAGAAATAAAACAATGAGTTTACAGTAGCAAACTGTATCTATATATACAAAATGTTATAAAAAGCTCCATTAATGTAAATAATAAAAAGTACAAAGACTTATTGCTTCTTGTATCTCATTTTTTCCTTCTGGGATCAATTTTTTTTTCCTAAAGCTGAGTTAATCACAGTAATATCTGAAAAGACAGGGCCATAAAGGTAAATAAGGACACTACCCAAGGATGAAAGGTTAATGACACCTATTCAACAATAAATGCAAGAGCAACTAGATCTCTATAGGTTGTAAAAAAATAAAACAACCTTAGGGCTGGGGATTTAGCTCAAATGGTACAGTGCCTACCTTGGAAGCACAAGGGCCTGAGTTCGATCCCCAGTACTACAAAAAAGAAAACAAAACCCTTAACTTCAATCTCACAACTTATGCAAAAATTAACGCAAAATGTATTGCCTTAAATGTAAAATGTAAAATTCTTAGGCATAGGCGATAGGATTAGGGAACTAGGGTTAGGTAAAGAGTCCTTAGACTTGATACCAAATTGAAATCCATAAAAGGAAAAATTAATAAATTTAATCAAAATTAAAACTTTTTTTTCATGGACGCTTGTGTGAGAAGGATGAAAACACAAGCTATAGAATCAGAGAAAATGTCTGTTAACTACATGTAAGAAAAAAGATCAGTATTTAGAGGTAGAAAGACCTCTCAAAATTTAGCCATAAAAATAAAGAATGCAATTAGAAAACAGGTCTAAAGTCCTGATAAACATTTAATTGAGAGAGATTATAGAGAGGGCAAATAAGCACTCTTAAAGATGTTTGCTATCACTAGCCATTAGGGAAATCCAGATCAAAACTGTAATTAGATATTATACACCTATCAGAGTGAGTAAAATAAAAACTAGTGGCAATAGCACATGCTGGCAGATCTGTAGAGTAAGAGCATTGTCATAGTTACTTTCTTATTGCTGGGACAAAATAACAGACTTATACAAATTAAAGGAGGAAGATTCCTGTTAGCTCCCAGTGTGGAGAGGTTTTAGTCCATAGTTGGCTGGTTCAGCGAGAGGATGGTGTGACAGAGAGGTGTCAGGGAAGAGGGCCAGCCTCGAACTCACAGCAATCCTCCTGCTTCTGCCTTCCAAGTGCTGGGATTACAGGCATGAGTCCATAGTTAGAGCAGGCAGCAGTTATAGTTACCAGTGAGTCTTCCTGTCCTTTTTTTTATTCTATTCGGGCTATACCTCTATTGGTTGGTGCCTCCCAGACCCAAGGTGGGTCTATCTGATCTACCTTTAGTAAATCCATCATCCACAACTAGAACTGTGCTAAACCAGTGAACTAATCTAGTCATCACAACTCATAATCCAGTCATTCCTAACAGCCATACCTGTGAGCACACGAGGCTTGGGGGGGGGGGTGTGGATGTAAGCTACAGCAGGCATCTATCTTACATTGCTGGTGGGAAAGTAAAACAGAACAGCTGCTTTGAAAAACTGCTTTGACAGTTTCTAAGAAGCAAAACATACAATTACACCACCCAGTAACTCCACTCTGCTGTATAAAGAATTAAAACTTACATTCATGCAGAAACTTGTACACAAACGTTCACCAGAACTTCACTTGTGATGATTATAAACTAGTAACTGTCCAGATGTCCTCCAGCTGACATTTGGCTTAATTACATTGGAACACGTGCACCAGGGGAACACCACCCTACAATAGAAAGAACTTACTCTCCATACAACAGCCTGGATGAATCTGCACAGAATTATGATGAATGGGGAAAAATAAGGACAGTCCCACAAGTTGACAGGTATGCGATTATGTTTATGCATCCACTATTTTTATTTTTATTTATTTTTTTCTTTTTTAGTGTTTTGAGTCTGCACTTTGTAGGTTGGGCTGGCCCTCAACTTACTATGTAGCCTAGCCTAACCCCGAACTTGAGGCAGTACCTCCTGCCTCTGTCTCCCAAGTACGGGAATTACAGGCATGAGCCACCATTCCTGGCACTGTGGTTTGTGGCACGAGGGATCGAACTTGGGACTTTGCGCTTGCCAGGCAGACACTGGAATCACTGAGCTAAATCCCTGGCCCTGCATCTGCTATTTTTAAATGACCAAATTTTAGAAATAAGGAAGAGCTGAGTAGTGCTAGGGTTAGAATGGGAGCAGACGGAAGACACTATGTTCAGAAGGAGGAGCATGGAACTAGAACAGGAGGGGTCATACCCGTCATCCCGGCACTCTGGGAGGCTGAGGCAGGAGGATGGAAATTCCGAGCTCAGCCTGAGGAATCCAGCAATTTAGATCGACTGTGTCTCAAAGTAAAAATTTTAAAAGTGTTGGCAATGTAGCTCAGTGAAGGTTCTGGTTCAATCCCTAGTACTGAAAATAATTAATTACTTAATTCAGTGGTAGCATGGTGGCTAGAACTATCTGATATCTTAATACATAGCGATATGGGAACCTACACAAGTAACAGAACCAGAACAACAACAAAGTAGACTGGGGAAATGTGAATAAGATCTGTGGGTTTTATTAATGTCAGTTTTCAGGTTGTGATTCATGTTGTAGTTTTCCCAAATAGTTCCGTTGGGGGAAATTGGGCCAAATATGGTTAGGATCTCTGTTATTTTGTACAACTGCTTATGAATCTGCCATTATCTTTTTTTTTTAAAAAAAGCTAAGGATTAAAAAGTTCAGTAGATTTACTATTACAATTCTCATGATGCCAAGCTTATTGAAAGAGGTTATTAGTCTATACTATTTCTACTACTCTTCTGGGGAAAATAAGTTTTTCTTTTTTCATTGTGTGTGTGTGTGTGTCTGAGAGAAAGTATGTGTGTGAGAGAGGTACTGGGAATTGAACATAAGGAACACTGAGCTTCTTCCTCTGTCTTTTAAAATATTTAAAAAATTTTGGACAGAGTCTTGCTAAGTTTTTCCCAGGCTGGCCTCAAACTTGCAACCCTCTTGCTCCAAACTCTCAAGTAGCTTGGATTACAGGCATCTGCTACCATACACAGCTTTGCTTTTAATTTTTTAAAAAATGGTAGGTGCATTCAAATTCACCAAGAAGGTGATTATGTATAAGTAACCTTTAAGGTAGCTCTTGCAATCATACATACATATCTGTGAGTGCAAACAAACTTTCCCGGCTTGACTTTAACACAGATTACTTCTGCATACTCAGGTGTATGAGGGAAACACCTGTCTGCAGGGGCCGGGCCCCAGCTGCTCTGCAAGAGGGAACACTGAGGGTGGGTGGCCCAACATGTTACTGCAAAGGACTCAAAACAGAGATCTCCAATCTCTACTTACATGAGTAGTGACTGTAAATTCTCATTTTAAGGCTTAACTACAGCTACATTTGGAATATCATAAAATTATAGAGCTTGAAGAAACTCAGTGTTCATATGGGCTAATCTCTTCATTTTACAGAGAAATGACAAAATAAGAAAAGGTGACATAGCTTCTCAAATTAAGACAGTCTCTTGGTTCTCAGAACCAATGACTTCCAGCCCACCTTTTCCTTTTCAACTGATTAAATATGAATTTCATATAAGTTCTCTGTCCCATATTCATTATAAAATGTGGAACAGCTATCTGGGTAGTTTTTAAGTTTTGGAACAAAGTAATACTACTGAGTAGTTAACAAGATCTTTCAACAATCTTTTTTTTTTAATTGATACATGATAATCACATTCTTCACTGAGAATTTGTACCTGTACATGACAGATCTTGAAAGATATGGCAGGGGGTATCACAATCCCTAACTTACAACTATAGTACATAGCCACTGTGAAAAAAACAGCATGACATTGGCAAAGAAATAGACCTGAGAATCAATGGAAGAAGCTAGAAGATGCAGAAACAGTCCCAGCTACACTAAACCACCTCATCTTTGACTGAAGGCGAAAGCCAGGTTTGGCTGGGCTGGATTTCAGCCCAGGCTACTTTATCTTGACTCCTCCCTCAGCCAAAAACACAACCAATCCAAAACTGTCCACCTCTCTGCACACTTCATTCAATCCACAACCACCTGCCTCTCTGCATGCTTCAACCAATCCGCGACCAACCCAACCTGTATGATTATGCCCCCTACTGTTTACTACATAAAGGTGTGTATCTTGCAAAGTGGAGGTGTTCTCCAAAACCTCCCCAGAGTCTGGGTGGTGACTCTGTGCATTCATCCTAATGGTCCAAATTTCTGTTACCCCTAAAAGCACAATGACATTTGATAAAGGAGCCAAATACCTTCAATAGAGGAAATATAGCCTGTTAATTAAACAGTGCTGGAAAAATTGGGTTTCAGCTTGTCAAAGATTAAAACTAGATCTGCATCTTTCACCATACACTACACTGAAACTGAAGTGGATTAAAGAACTAAATAGTAAAAAACACTAAACCTGCTGCAAAACAGGTTAGGTAGAACTCTTGAAGACATTGGCATAGGGAAAGACTTTATGAATAAAACTTCAGAAGCACAAGAACTAGGAGAAAGAATCAACAACTGGGATCTCATCTTTTACCAGCTATTTCTCAGATGAAGCTCTATTGTCTAGAATATATAAGGAACTTAAAAAAAAATCAGACCTCCAAATTTAAAGACTCAGTTCATAAATGGGCATCCAAAATGAACATTTTTCAGAAGAAGTAAAATCAACAAAAAAACAAAACAAACAAACAAACAAAAAAAACCCATAAAAAAATGTTCAGCATCTCTGGTCATTCAAGTGACACAGATGAAAACAGCACTGAGATTCCATCTTATTACAGAAAGAATGGCTATTATGAAGAAATTAATCAACAAATGCTGGCAGGGGTGTGGGGGGAAAGGAACCCTTCTCCACTGCTGGTGGGAATGTAGACTGGTGCAACCATTGTGGAGATCAATGTAGAAATTCCTTTAAAAGTTAGGATTGGAGGCCACATTTGATTCTGCTATTTCCCTGTTGGGTATATTCACAAAGAATTAAAAGCATCATACCACAGTGACGTACGTGCAACCAGGTTTATAGCAGCACAATTCGTAAAAGCTAACCCTTGAAAGCAGTCCAAAAGCCTATCAGTTGGTGAGTGGATATAAGATATGGGTTCTTTTAAAAAAAATAAAATGGAGTACTAGGCAGCCATAAAGAAAGATAAGCTCAAGACATTTATAGGTAAATGGATGTACCATGATAATGTATTTGTAGGTGAAATAAATAGGGTGCAGATGTGCAAATACCATATCGTTTCTCAAGTGTGAGAAACTGAAGATGTAAATGAGGTCCAAAATGTATGATAGATATTGTGAAAATGAAAATGTTCAAAATGAAATGGTAATTGGGTGGGGACAAGAGAAAAACGAAGGAGAAAAAAAATCAGTAGTAAAAAAGAAAAAACAGAAACAAAGCTTATGTATATAGGGGGTTGGGGAATCTGAGGAAAGGCAAGGGAATGAAAAAAAAATAAAAATCAAGATGCTTTTAATTCTTTTTTTTTGAAGACAGTGTCTCTCTTTGTAGCCCTGAACTCACTATGTAGCCCAGGTGAGCCTGGAACTCACAGCAGTCCTCCTGCCTCTGCCTCCTGAATGCTGGGATTATAGGTGTGAGTCACCATGCCCAGCATTGTGGTATGTGGTACTGATTGCTGGTCGGTGTGAGTCACCATGCCCAACATTGTTGTATGTGTTAACTGGGATCAAACTACAGACCTTGCACTTGCAAGGCAGATGCCAGAACCACTGAGCTAAATCCCCGGCCCAAGATACTTTTAATTCTTTATGAACTATTAAGACATTTAGCCACTGGAGTCAGAGCTGTACTTGGGGAGAAATTTACAACATATCCTACAACACTGTCAATGTCTTTGAGATTAACAAGTCAGTGAAGAAACATTCCATGCCTATGTAATGAAGATTAAAAACTGAAAAAATGGAAAGAGGTGAAGATTCAAAAAAAAAATAAAGCTAATAACATCTTGATTGATTAACTGAGATGTTTGCTTTAGATACTGATGCCTGGTAATCTCTGTGAAATCCTAGGTATCTACTGTACTAACCTATCACCTATGTAGCAAATTAGATTCTTAAAAATTGTCAATGTACTGGAAATAAAAGCATTCAAGTTATAAATCAAGACTTTGGTTGTAAGTTAAAACACTAAAATTTCAGTTGTAACTTAAGTTGTTTGCATGTGAGGCCAGTCATCATAACTTAAGGGCCCACTGTAATATATATATATATATATATATATATATATATATATATATATATATATATATATAATTCTTCTAGTGAGCCCTAACTGTTTTACTTCCTATTGCTGATCTTCCATGAAAACACAGGTACACACGTTGTAAACTCCCAAGCACCTCATCATCTGGGTCAGCACATCAAAATCTCATACTGTTTATTGTAGGTCCCTTGTACAGGACAGTTGACCTCCTGTGTGAGGTTAACTGAGAAATCCTGAGCCAGCATCTCTCTAAGGACACTGAGATTTGCCTGGAAGATAGCGTGCCTAAAATATTACAGAAGAGAGACTTGGAAGGCTGTGTGGAGGAGCTTGAGCCTGGAACTGACCCTGGAAATGGATGACACTGTCAGCACAACAGGGTCCACAGGCTGCAGGTAGACAGTGGCGATGTTGAACTGATGGTGAAGCACTCAGGAACAGTCTACTGAGGAACTTCAGCGAGTCCTGGCTGAGCAACAGAGATCGGCAGCTGAGGAGCTTTCTGAAGAGGAGGCGGAGAGTCAACAATCAGTGTGAAGAAGTTCTTCTCCTGAAATAAAAGAAGTCCTGCAAAAATGGACAGGACTAAAAACATTTATAGAAAAGACTCACTCAGACAGAAAAAGCCAATCTCTGCATTCACTTGCTTAATGACACGGTGACATCATACTGCGGGACAGTATTAAGACAAAAGCAGACAACTTTAGACCAGTTTTTAGTTCTAAAAAGGCTAAGACCTATTGAGCCAGAAGCAGGTCCCAGTAAGCTACAGACTCTTCTAGGAGAGCGAGGTCACAGAGAGCCAGATTCCTGATGTTCTTATGGAGGGGACTCTCCTTCCAAACAATAAGCACCTTCCATTTCACCTTCCCTTCCTCCAAGGCAAAGATGTCAACTTGAATGATGAAATACAGTATGAAATTATTTCTGGTAATCTAGGCACATTTTTGAAGGAGAAATTCAAGTCCTGTTGTGTCAAGTAGGCTGCTGTATGTCTCCTAGCCAGGAGACACCCAAAGGAGTTCGAGCATGCTCACTCCCATGCATAGAAACTGGCCTATAGCCACTTGGGGGTCTCCTGTTCCTTCTCTAGTTGTGACTAATTTGCTCAGCCAAGAGCTAACGATAAAAGGCAAAAAACTTTTGCCCCACCAATCAGCTACATCCCTGCTGCCCCTATGCACTCATAGCCACACCCACTCCCTGTGCTCTATATAATAAGCCTGTGTCATCCTCAATAAAGATGGAAGCATTCATTGAAATCTCCCTGGAGTCTGCATGGTGACTCTGTGCACTCTCCCTCCCTGTCAGGGCCTCCAAACCTATCCTTGCCCGCATACCACCCAGATGCTGAGAACAACAACACATTTCATAACTTTTTGGTGAATAAACTAGGAAAATTATTGGTGTTTCTGGTAAATTATGCATATTATACAACACTTTTTTATTGTAAAAGATTAGTTAAGGGATGCTTTGGGAGATTTGGAATGTATTTTGGGTATTACCATTATTTCTAATGGGAAAAATAGTCTTGACTCAGAACCAACTTGAGTTACGACCAGACCTCATGAACAAAATGAGTTCATAAGTCAAGGGTCCACTGTACATATTATATGATATATGAAGGATTGACAAAGCAGGTTCACAATGACACCTTGCAGAATCAGGGCTGGAGGAATGCAAAAGGATCATCTCCATGCTGGAGGCCCTGTTGACCCAGTCACAAGTCAAAGGCCTGGAACATACTGCAAATTCTGGAGCGAGTTTGTATGGGAAAACTGAGGGGTCTGTCTTTAAAAGTTGGTGTCTTCTGGAAGCCTGAAACAACTCTATGTCTATAGCAAAGACTACAGTGTCTCTGAAGAACAAAAAGGGCACACTTCCTTCTTTTTTCTCCTTTCACTCCACCCAGGCTAGCAGCCTATTGGTCGGTGCCACCCACACCCAGGGTGGGACTTCCTTCTCCAGTAAGGCAGTTAGCCAGACACACCCAGAATTGTGCTAACCCAGTCATCTGGGTGTTTCTTATTTAAACTGATGCTACAGTTAAGTATCTCAGGAAGGGAAAAGAATGATATGGTATGTGGAAGCTTTGCTGCAGACAATTTGGTTTCCTGAATTGCATCTTTTGACAATAAAAATTTATATTGGCTAGGCATAGAGTGTGTCCCTAAAGGAACAAGTGAACACAGATTTTTCTAGAAATATGACAAAATAATCCAGAGAGCTTTCAGACAAATGTTGAAGTGGAGGAGGAAAATACAGATAACCTTAAATCTATATATGATGGAAGACACTGAAGTGGCAGAAGCAGCTGTCAAAATGGTAGTATTTGAAGCTATAAGACCACCCTGTCCTCTTCTCTGCTACTCCCTGCAAATTATCCTGCAATTGTCTGGCTCTCTTCTGGAATGGTGATGTTCTGGGGTTTCCAGAGGTTAGGAAGGTCATAGGCAGAAGATTGGGTGGGATTTACAGGGTTGGCACACCTCTTAAACAGGGACAGGAGACGCTGGGTGGGGTGGTGGCAGTACCTTTTTGTACCTCCCTCAGACCTGGATCTGGTTCTTAGATTTCTAGGTAGATTCTGCTATTGCAGAAACTCACAAAGCATCACTGTAGAAACCTAAATACCAGTTCATTAATTTTATTAATGTACAGTTTTAGAGATAAGGGAAGGCTTCCTCTGAGTGGCCGGATCATTTGTGACTGATGTAAAAGGTAACACTTTCCTCAGATGAGGTAAGAGGATTGTGAATTATTAATCAGTGAGTGATTGAACCAGAAAAAAAAAGAGAAAAAAGAAAAGGATAAAATTAATCTTGAGGGATGCAGCAAATGGTGTCTGATTATTTTCAACTCCACAAAAGAAGACCTCTCTCTAGTGACAAGAATCATATTTAAATTCAGAATTTTATACTGGAGGGGCTGTGGATGTAAGGCAGTGGCATTGCTGCCTGCCTGGAAATTGCAAGGTGCTGAGTTTGATCATTGGTATCACACACACACACACACACACACACAGATATGAACTTCAGACTGGTGAAGGTTAATCACTGCAGTGTTATTTTTATGTAATGTTTTTATATTCAATAAAGTATTTGGCAGCTGTCTCACCTACTTCTCTTATTGCTGAGACAAATACCCAATGCCTGAAGTTAAAAGACGGAAAGTATATTTCAACTCACAATTTGTAGAGATTTCCGTCCGTAGTTGGCTGGCTCCAAAGCAGATGGCACCTGATATAACACATGCCAGAGGGGAAACAGTCCATGGCAGCCAGAGAGGAAGCAGCAAGTAGCAAAGCAGGGAATTAACCCTCCCTTTCCCTTTTATCTTTTTATCTAGGACAAGTATTTTGGGTGGGACTTCCCGTTATCCACTCCTCAAAATATTCTAAAGTGGACTGATCTAGCACCATATATCCTTAGTCTCAGTGTCACACACTAGATCCAGCCAGCCCCTTAAAGCCCCACTTGTGAGTGCAGGAGGCTTTGGGAGGACATCTAAACACAAGCTATGACAGCAGCCATTACAATTTTAACTATGAAAACTACAGCCTGGCATATAGGAAATGTGGAAGGTGTAGTGTCTGATGAAAAAAAAATCAGGGTATGAAGTTGTATTTTGTACTCTGACTTCATTGTTTAAAGCAAACATATAAAATTGCTGCTGTGAGATACATAAAAATTGTTCAGGGTGTTGACAATAGGAACATAGTCTTAAGAGCCATTTGTATTTAATTTTAATTTGTTTTTCCAGGTAAGTTCCATAACATCTTTTTAGTTATTTGCTCCAGAAACTGTTGCCCTCTGACTTCCTTTTTGATAGATGCAAATGGAGAAACATATCAGAAGTAGCAAATTGCTCCTTTAGCAACTGTTCATAGTGCTCTCATCATCATTATTAATTTTTATTTATATTAGTGTGTAGTACATAATGAATACATACATCATAGGGAGTTAGTACATGTACATAACATATTTAACTATTTTTTTGAGATGTCTGAAAAACTTTACAAAGTATTTGGAATTTTTAGCTCTATTTTCCAACAGATTGACTTTAAACTATAAAAAGTTAATTTTAAAAAGCACAACATATTTGGGCCGGGGAGTTAGCTCAGTGGTTCTGGCGCCTGTCTTGCAAGCGCAAGGGCCCGGGTTCGATTCCCCGGTGACCACATAACAATACTGGGTGTGGAGACCCACACCCAGCAGCAACCAGTACCACATACCACAGTGCCAGGCGTGGTGGCTCACGCCTGTCATCCCAGCACTCGGGAGGCAGAGGCAGGAGGATTGTGATGTGAGTTTGAGGCTGAGCTCAGGGCCAGCCTAAACCACAAAAAAAGCGAGACCCTGTCTCAAAAAACCTAAAAAAAAAAAAACACAACATATTTAATATACATCTTGAAGAAGAACTCTAACTCAAATTCTAATTTTTCAAATATCACTTCAGAAGAGTTATAAGTAGTAATAATGTCCACACTTTATAAAACTTATTAACTAGGTGAAAGAAGGTGAGGGAATAGGATTGTTGTGCTTCACAAGTATGCAGAATTCCAAAATGTGCTGGTGCTGAAAAATTATCTTTCACTGAGGTTTTCCAAGATGTACGTTGAGCCTGCCCAAAAAACATCTAGTGTGTACCTGGGGTTTGCTGTCTTCAGCAAAGGCTTCCACAATATCAGTCCCCCAGATCTTCAAAACTCTTTAATATAAAAGTTTTTGGGCCGAGGATTTAGCTCAGTGGTTCTGGTACCTGCCTTGCAAGTGCAAGGTCCTGAGTTTGATCCCTAGCTCCCTCCCAAAAAAAGCCATAAAAGATTTCTTGGTGCTGATAGGTGGGGCTATGACCAAGGATGTGGGACTGACTCCATATGGACATTGAGCTTCATTTCATGGTGAAGAATTTGAAAAAGTTGTGCCAAGGTTGGAAGAAGACTAGATTTTAGCTTAGACCATACAGGAACATGGAGTTATCTCAGACTCACCTGTTGACATGCATTGGCTCTCATGTTGCTCAAGAAGAAAACTGTATACATCCTTGGACCTTAATTTTTTAGACCCAAGACAAATGTTAGGAGCCTGCATGCCAGAGAAGGCAAAAATATCCTCGCCAAAAATTATTAAGCCCATTAAAACTGGTTTGAAAGTTGATGCTCTGTCTATAAATTGGATGAGGAAGGTATTTCTCTCCTTCAATTTGGATGTCTGGGTCCTGCTGGCTAAGAATCCTCAAATATTCCTTGTACACCTGCCAGTAACTGCCAGGAAACCCAGTAACTGCCAGGAAACCCAAACCTGGACCTTGAGCATTAGCCTCACAATGCACTGCATCTTCAGTCTCTTGCTGTGCACACCGCCCAGGTTGTCTTAAGTCTCCAGAGGGACTACTACCCACCCTGCCCTCAGAAGCAGCAGCTGAAGCATCTCTCAACTGAGACAGGCACCTTGGGGCCTGCATATTTAATTTTTTCTGTGTCTCTTTCCCCTCCCTCCTTTCCCCCATCCCTCCATGTCTGGGTCTCCTTCCCATTTGCAAATTAAGTTGTTTAATGATTTAAAAAAGTTAAAATTGGGCTGTGAGAATGTAGTAACTACTGCTTTGCTTTTTCTAAGTCTCCCAAGACTGTATGTAAGAATCACTAAATAAACATCCAGCTTCCTGTCACTGTTTTTTTCTGATAGAAAAAAAAATTAAGAAAGCACTACAGACATGGTATAACCTGATTTCTGTACAACATTTGATGAATCCCTTGTTCAAGGATCTTTGGTTTAAAAATACCAGAAATGAGGGCTGGGAATTTAGCTCAGTGGTTCTGGCACCTGCCTTGCAAACACAAGGTCCTGGGTTCAGTCTCCCGTAACTATATACCACAATGCTGGACACGGTGACTCACGCTCTCCAGCAATGAGTACCACCTGCCACAGTGCCAGGCATGGTGGCTCATGCCTGTAATCCCAGCACTCGGGAGGCAGAGGCAGGAGGATTGCTGAGTTCAAGACTGAGCTCAGGACCAGCCTGAATAACAAAGGAAGACCCCATCTCAAAAAAAAAAAAAAAAACCATCAGAAATGTTATATAAAATGTGAATTCAGTGTGGCACTAGAGGCACTGGATGGAACCAAACAGGAAGTTCAGCTGAGGACAGAAGCCAGTGACTGGAATGTCATCTGCCTCTTATCAAAACCACGTGACCCCTGCCCCTAATCTTTCCTCCGTGTCTGCTTCATCTGCTCCCCTTCCTCCCTCCACTCTCAAACCTGTCAACTTCTCTGATCCACACAGTGCAAACATGTTCAGTCCTGTAATAACATTTCTTTCAAGTTTGAACAACTCGGTCCAATAAGACCCAATATCTCAATTTCAAATTCCCAACTGTGCTAAATTTGAAATTGAGAATTTCAAATTCCCAGCTGAGGTTGGTTGGGTGTCCACGGCTGGACTTGGCTGTGACAGTGAAAGCTAGGGTGAGGTCACATTGTGCAGAATTGGCTGCAAAGGGCCATACCTAGTTAGGGAGAGCTGAGAGAAGGGAGTCATAGCCTGGGAGACAACTCAAGAAGTCTGCAGTATCTGGCTTTCCCATGAGTCTTTAGTATCAAAATGGAAAAATGGAAGTTGGTTAATAGATTGTAACTGTTTGATGATCATGCCCTAGCACGATCATTGCTGCTAGAGACCTGGCTCTTCCATCTTGACAGTAGCTCTCCACTCTTATTTAGCAAGGCTCTATCCAGAACAATATTAAGTTTTCATACTGAATTTGCCCTTCTACTTTCCCTAATACCCTTCAATTTTCTGTCCTGTCTACATTCTCGTCTAAGGATAGATTTCTTTTGTTTTTCAGTTTTCTTTTGAGATAGGGTCTCGTTTTGTAGTTCAGCCTGGTTCTGAACTCAGTCTCAAACTCAGCAATCTTCCTGCCTCTGCCTCCCCTGAGTGCTGGGATTATAGGCGTGAGCCACCACACTCGGCATTGTGGTATGTGGTACTGACTGCTGGTGGGCGTGAGTCACCATGACTATTCACCATGCTTGGTAGCATTGCTGTATGTGGTTACTGGGGGTCAAACTAGGGACCTTACACTTGCAAGGCAGGTGCTGTAACCATTGAGCTAAATCACCAGTCTAGCTTTTTGAGAAAATACTGTGTCATCTGTGAAAAATGTTTTAACAATCTTTATTTACTTATTTTTTAAATCTTAAAAGTAGTTTCCCAAGCCAGGCATGTTGGTACATGCCTGTAGTCCTGACACTCTGGGAGCAGAAGCCAGGGAGATCAAAAGTTTGGGAAGACCCTGTCTCAAAATAAAAAATAAAGAATTGCTGTGCATGATCTCATTCTGACTTTCCTGCCTCCTTCTTAGAAAGACTCTGGTGATTATCTGAAGTCTATCAGATATCCCAGGATAATCTTCCCATCTGCAAAGTCCTGCTTGCCACATAAATGAACATATTCACAGATTTTGGAATCAGAAACACATATATCTTTGGGCCATTGTTCTGCCTACCACAGCAGAGGAAGATTTTCCTCATGGGGAAGCCCTGGTAGAATTTTGAGTTTCTTGGTATTCTGCTTCAGGGAATTCCATCTAGACTTTAATTTTTGAGGTTTACTCTTTCCTGATCAACATCTTAACTTTAATGTAAGAAATCACGTAAGTAAATTCAATTTGCTTTGTACAATAGGCATCTATAGGATCAAACTTTGGGTTTGGTTTCCAGAAATCATCACTCTTAAATCAAGCAAAAAGCCCTGCCCCATGCACACATCTGGTTCCTTAATCAGCCCTAGAAGAATGAATTTAAAGCTGTGAGCTTATTTTTTTTTTTTTTTGAGTTCTCTATATACTTTCAAACAGCCAAACTACCACAGTCTTTGTACTTTTAATGTCCACTATATTATCCCATTATAGCAACTTCTTGATCATTCAGAATGATAATAAACATTTTGTCATTCTAGGCTATGACCTACCAAGGCCACTGTCATCAGGATGAGTTCCTTGATATGTTTAAGTATAATAGATCAGACCCTAATTCTTACTCTGAACATTCTTTTTTTTTTTAAGCTTTTTTTTGAGACAGGGTCTCGCTTTGTAGTTCAGGCTGGCCCTGAGCTCAGCCTCAAACTCACATCACAGCAATCCTCCTGCCTCTGCCTCCCGAGTGCTGGGATTACAGGCGTGAGCCACCACGCCTGGCACTGTGGTATGTGGTACTGGTTGCTGCTGGGCATGAGTCTCCACACTCAGTATGGTATGTGGTTACCGGGGATCAAACCCGGGTCCTCGCGCTTGCAAGACAGGTGCCGGAACCACTGAGCTGTATCCCCGGCCCCTACTCTGAACCTTCTAATCATCATGAAAACCAGTTCGCCCATCGATAAGTAAGTATACTGAGGACACGAAGTCACTTGCAAGCACTGTAGAACAAAGAGATTTAATTTAGGAACTGAGTCTTACAGGGACATAGAAGCTGGAGGAGTGGCCTGGAGCCACTGCTCAAGGATCAGAGAAGGTTCAGTAATGACTTTGGCTTCAAGCATTGCTACAGATGGAGAAGCTGGTGCTCATGGAGAGTCAGGGACTAGAGTTGGGTCGGGTGTTTGTGTCCAGTAAGCTGCCCTTGATAGCCACGGTGCCCTCAGCCCAGGTCTTCGCTTAAGTGTGAGGTGCTATTGTGTTTGCCTGCTACCTGTGCAAACAGAGAGTTTGTAGGGACATCAGAGAAGCTGGAAACTGTCACGAGTTCCTGGGAGGAGAGAAGCCCCAGACGCTGTCACAGAATCCTGATAAACAAAGCTCCCTTTCTCTGCCTTCTTATTCTACTGAATACCTACTGTGCTCTGAATGTTTCTGTTTCCCCCACATTCTTAAACTGAAATTCTAACTCCCAGTGGGATAGTGTCCTGAGGTGGAGTCCTTGGAAGGTGATTAGAGGAGGGCTCTGCCTTTGTAAAGGGAATAATGAAGCCAGGCAGGCACAGGGGTGGGGGGGGTGGGGGCGCCCTACCTGTAACCCCAGCACTGCGGAGGCCAGGGCAGGAGGGTCACTGTGAGTTTGAGGCCACCCTGGGCTAGACAGTGAGTGCAAGGGCAGCTCGAACTACAAATGAGTCCCTAAGGCTTCCAAGATCTGCCTGCCTCTTCTACCACGCAAGGACTTGGGTGAAAGTGGTATGAAGCAGAAAGTGGATCATCCTGTTATAAAATGGCTTCCAGTGCTCGCTCCAGCCACATGCTTGTTTCTGACAAGCGAGTAGGAAGAGGATTTCTTCACTCAAATATCAATCTGTTGGCTCTCTTAAGCCTTGTGCTCTTCCAGGAAGAAGCGATGAGCTCATTCTGATTACCTGACTCACTGTTTCTGTTCCTCCTCCCTGCCCCGCCGATTTCTCCTACACTATTACTATGCAACTGAATGTCGTAGTCACTTCTAGTTGCTGAGACAAAATACCTGACACCCACATTTAAAAGAAGGAAGGTTGATTTTGGCTTAGTTTGTTGAGGTTTTAGCCCATAATGGGCTGGTTGCAAGGCAGAGTGACAATGGCAGAAGATAAACAGTTTATGCAGGCAGAAGGCAGCAGGACAGCAAGCGGCAGGCCATGGAAGAAACTCTCATTCTGTCCCTTATATTCTACTCAGGCTACATGCCCTCAGTGAGGGTAGTACTCACACCCTTCCCATCACCCACACTCAGAACTATGCAAACCAATCAGTGGACTAATTTAGTACCAACACACTCCTCATCCCAGCCCCACACACTCTAGATCCATCCACTTCTGAAAAGCCACACTTACGACTGAATGAGGAGTTGAGGGGACATTGAAACACAAGCCATAACACTGAAAGAAGGTAAAATTGATGGGGAAGGGATCTTCCAAACTTAAATGTCTACTACAGCGGCCAGAACCTCGATGGTGTAAACTAGTCAAATAGAGAAATCTCTCCTGTCATGGCCAGAGGTACTCCTACTTTTGTGTTACTACTTTTATTTTTTAAGTTTTTTTTCAGTTTTTTGAGACAGGGTCTCGCCTTGTATTTCAGACTGGTCCTGAACTCAGCCTTGATCTCACAGCAATTCTCCTGCCTCTGCCTCCGGAGTGCTGGGACTACAAGCATGAGTTACCATGACTGGCATTGTGGTATGTGGTTGCTGGGGATTGAACTCAGGACCTCGAGCTTGCCAGGCAGTGACCTCCTTCCTGACCGCTTCTGTATCAGGCATTAGATTTTCACTTTCTTTCATTCTATTTGGCCACATTGGCCTCCGCTGTTCCCCTGAAGCACTAAAGCGCAATCCTGTCTTAGATGCACCCTTCGCCTCGCTCAGCCTTTCTTAAACATTGGGTACGTCTTTCTCTATCACTTCCTACACAAAGTTTCCTCCTTGAAGACTCTTCCCTGAATATCCTAGAGGACATTTTTATCTGCAGTACCTTATTTTTCGCCCCGTCACACTTACAATTATAATACATCAGCTGCTTACCTTGGCTATCCTTTATCTTCCCACCAGGATGTCAGGTCTGAGACCAGATTGTCTTGGCAGTCACTCTTATACTTCTGCTATCAGAGATGCACCTGTCCCATAAATGTACTGCAAGTTTGAGGGTAACCCCAACTAGGACTTACTCCAATATTTGTGTTCTAAGAAGCAATTAGATAAATTAATGCATGTTCTAGGGAGGAGCCAGTGATGCTTAGATGTGGGGGGCCTAGGGAGGGCCCGACAGTAGATGGCTCCCTGGCTTTGGGCAGGAAAACACAATTGGTGGAAATACCATCTGCTGACTCAGGAAGATGGAAGCAGCATTTTTACAGGGAACATTGTTTTGAACACCTAACCCTGGAGATGTCTATGGAGATGTTAAGTAGTGTTGGATATATACATCCTGGAGTAGATTACTAGTTTCTTGTTTGAATCCTTTTTGAGCTAGTATTTATTTCTTCCTCTTCTTTTTTCCTTTGTTTTCTTGAGATAGAGTCTCACTATGTAGTCTAGCTGCCTCCTTGAATTCGTGATCCTCCTGCTTCATCCTCCAGAGCACTAGGATCACAGGAGTGAGCCACCAGACCTGGCTAGAGCTATGTCTTCTTTGCATCTAAAAGCAGCTTTTGGCCTTCACCTGGCTAATGAGGGCACTGACATGTTAGCAGGTGGACTCTGCTACTGAAATAAACCCTGACTATTCATTGATCAGGTGCCACTGAGTACTGTGAGAACTCCAGATCACCAAGAGCGATGCTTGCTTTATGGGCACTTGATCACTTCCCCTAAAACCTCAGGGCAGCTGCAACAGCACACTGACTTCCAAGGGTGCTCTGTCTGTGAGTCAGTGGGTCCATTCAGGTTACAGCTATTTAACCAGGTACAGAGGCTCGAGCATGCGAACCTTGCTTGGGAAACGGGTTCTTCCAGTTCATTTTAGATTCCAACTGGAAAACATAACATTCACTTAAAAAACTTTGAGCATAGGATATCTCCTAGTCAGAGTAGAGTGCATCTAGCAAGTTAAAACTGGAATGTCTTCACAGAAGTGCTGGTGCACATCCTTAAGTCCAGCTAGCTGGGAGGCTAAAGGAGAAGGACCACAAGTTGTAAAATAAAATTCAAATGGGCCTGGAGATGTAGCTCAGTGGTTTAGGCAAGTGCAAGGGCCTGCATTTAATCTCCAGCACCATAAACAACAAAAAAGAGCTACTCCTTGATTTAGGTTGATACATCTTAGTTTAGTAATTCCAGTTTTAAATTTCAAGGAACTTTTTTTTTTTTTTTTGCTTACAAGTACAGTAGTCTTTTCTATTGTACTTTTTTTTTTTTTTGAGATAGGGTTTCGCTTTGTAGTTCAGGCTGGTCTTGAACTCAGCCTTGAACTCACAGCAATCCTCCTACCTCTGCCTCCCAAGTGCTGAGATTACAGGTGTGAGCCATCATGCCTGGCATTGTGGTATGTGGTATGTGGTACTGATTGCTGATGTGGTGTGAGTCTCCACGCCTGGCATTGTTGTATGTGGTTACTGGGGACCCAACTCAGGACCTTGTGCATGTCAGGCAGGCGCCAGAACCACTGAGCTAAGTCTCCGACCCTCTACTGTACTTTTCAAAGGATGAGTTCAGTAAGGATCTAGCATTTCAGTGTGTTACTTGGAACACACTAGGAGCCTCTTAAAGCAAAGGAATTTTTGATGTCCTGGTCATTGAGAGGATCTTTCTGTTGAACTGAGAGCATAGCCAGCTCAGGTGCATGTTCAGTCCTTATCTGTGAATGTGCAATAAGGTTTTTCCCTCCCTAAAAACAGTGGTTCTTTTCTCCTTAAATTTCAAATATCAACAAGGAATTTGGAGGTGTATAAATGCCAAAAATGAAGAAGGTGAAGACAGCAGTATTGTATGTCCCTGGAAACACTTCTAGTTTGCCCAAATGCCTACAATTGTCCAGTTGGACATTAACAGGTATTTTGTCATTCAATTATTCAACTACCAAATACAGATGTACAAATACAGATTTATTGTACCTATTACTGCATGATGTGTTAAGAGAACTGAGGACACACAGAAGACATTTTTATTCTCTGTAAACTCATGACTTAGTTGAATACAATTAACAATAAGGAAAGTGCTGTGAGAAGGAATGAATAATTCTTCAAAGAGTATGATGAGTTCGCGGAAATTTTAATATTTGGCTGGAGTCTGAAGGTTGGCTAGTTTTCTAGGTATTAGGAATTTTAAAAGTGTTGTCATTAAGTTTTAAGAGGAATACACGGCAGCCATAGCAGTGCCAGTTATAGAAATGACATCAAACATTTTAGATACAATATAGGTGTTTGCCATACTTAACCGGCAAATAATTGTTCACCACAAAAGTACCTGGAAATCTCACTTTTTTCGAAGGCTATTATAGAATGCTACATATCCCACAGCCCGAATGATCTAGAGTCCAGCCAACGCTGAATTTTTGTTTCATTAGGGAATTTTACTGTTACTTGTATGACACGTCTAACGGTGTTTAGAAAACACCGACCTCAACATAAACTCAGAAACCTCTTAAAGATGATTCATGGCGTTTATAAATCGTAATTATTGTAACGACTGAAAACTACTTAATTGCACGAACTGCTGATGTGGGGCACTTTTCAACTCCAGTTCAAAAGATCAGTGGTAGGTTTCAGGATCTGCTTTTTATTTACTTATTTGCTTTTTGTCAGTACACGTTTGCATTATATAGTGAAGATATCCCTCGTGGGGAGTTGCTACTGCACCTAACATTTTTATTCTTTTTTCATCCTCGTTCTCTTCATCTCTTGGTTCAAGATCTTTTAATAACACGAGCAAAGCAAAAGAATTCTTGTTTCTTTAAAAGCGCGTTGTTTGGATGACACTTTCAGGAGAAAAGCAGGTAAACGCAAATCTTACTTGGGAAGCAAATTTTTAAAGAAAAGGAAGCCCTGATCGTCAGCGGCCCCAGTCTTGGGTCCTAGGTCCGCGGCGGCCGGGTGAATTGGGTGAACAGCTGGGTAAACCCAGCAACCCTAGAAAGCAGCAGCGAGCTGGGGGATACCGCAAGGCACCTCCCTCAGCCTGGGCTCCGGGGCTTACACCACAGGCGACCGAGACAACCCTATCGCGCGGCCAATCTCGCCTGCTCCCAGGCGCAGGACTAGGCGGCCCAGTGCAGCTAACTTCTGGAGGGCGGGGCGGAGGAAGGAGCCTCTCTAGCCTTACCGACGAACTAACGCTCCTTGTTCTCGATGATCTCGCGCCGTCTCTTAATACGCCACTTCCGGTTCCTTTTAAAGGTCCCACACTGCCGCGCGTGAGAGGAAGGTATAAAAGGGAGCGAGAGGGCGGGACCGATTGGGGGGAGCTAGCGGCGGAGGGGGCGGGGAGGCGCAAAGGGCGCGCTCTGACATCACGTGACCGGGACGCGCCGTTCTTCCGTCGGCCATTTTAGGTGGTCCGCGGCGGCGCCATTAAAGCGAGGAGGAGGCAAGAGTGGCCGCCGCTGCTTCCTATTCCTTTCTAGCGTAGCCAGAGAGAGTGGGAGTGCGCGCCGCGCGCGAGTGGGAGGCGAGGGGGGCAGGCCAGGGAGAGGCGCGGGAGCCTTCGCAGCCACGCGCGCGCCTTCTGGGTCTTGCGGTGTGCTCGGCGCGGTAGCGGGCGCGCGGCGGCGGGGATCCCTTCGCTGCTAGTTGGGGCTCGCGGCAGCGGCGCGGGTGTCGTCTCGGCGGCGGCGGCGGTAGCACCATGTCGGAGGAGCAGTTCGGCGGGGACGGGGCGGCGGCCACGGCGGCGGTGGGCGGCTCGGCGGGCGAGCAGGAGGGCACCATGGCGGCGGCCGCGCAGGGGGCAGCAGCGGCGGCGGCGGCGGCGGGCGGCGGAGCCGGGGCCGGGGGCGGAGCGGCCGCCGGAGGCCCGGAGGGCGGTAGCTCGGAGTCCGAGGGCGCGAAGATCGACGCCAGCAAGAACGAGGAGGACGAAGGGTGAGTAGGGCCGCCGGCCCCGGCCCCGCGGCCCCGCACCGTCAGCGTCCCTGTCCCCGGCCCCCCGCGCCTGGCCTGCGCCGCTTCCCCTCCCCCCGCGTCCCCACCTCCGCCGTCACCATGCGGCTCCCGCCCGCCCTCCTTCCTCCCGCGCGGTCTCCTCCCACCGGCTCAGCCGCCAGGATTTTTCCCGCCCGTCTCGGGGATGTGTTTTTCCTGTTCCCTCCTGAGCCCTTTTCTTGGTGTCCCGGTTTTCTGCTGCGATCGCTGAGGTTTCTTTGGAGCTGTGCGCCCTCCCAACACGGCCAGCGGTCGCAATGAGCGCGGGCTCTGGGAGCCGTGTGCGGGCCGTCAACCCGCCACTCCTGGGCCGCTCCACGCCGGATACGTTTTAAAATTTAACTAAGTTTCGCCTTGGGACTTATTTTTCCCACTTTAGATTGTTGCACAACGGCATGATCCTCCAGGCCCCGCGCGTTTGTAACTGGGAGCGGCGTGGGCCTGCTGTGAAGACCGGGTTACTTGTGGGTGCGTGGGCTTCGCCCTGGACTGGGTGCCACCCCTCCCCGTCCCGAGTTGGTTTCCTCGGGCACCCTTTTCGCGCTCTTAAGCTGTTGTGTGACCCAACTGTTTGAAGTTTCTACTCTACCTTTTTCCATGCTGCTTACATTTTTTATTTCTCTTCCCCCTTTTTCGGTGCTAAGGAGCTTTTCAATTTCTCTTTCCATTTAGCCACTATTAAAGGAGGACTACTCGCTCCTTTTCATAAAATCACGTATTCTGCTGTGTCCTCATTTTTTTATATGCAGGTTTTTGAGTATTAGATTGCCTCTAGTAGAAACGGTGGCATGTGCTATCTAGAGCTGCTTTTAACGTGTTGCAGCGTCTAGATGCATATTACAGTAGTTACGGGGAGGGACTAAATCCAGGTTCTTAGTTGAGATTTACTGCTCTTTGGGTTAGTGTTTCCATTCCTTTTTATAATGGGTGTGTGTAACAGAATTTTTTCTCTGCATTATGAAAAGTCGCAAGGTTTTGGTGGGAGATAAAAGCAATAAAATGTCACTAACTCAGTGCTAGAAACTATGATTTCCTTTTACTGGATGAGAACACAAGATTTGAGCAAGAAGAGTTTGGGGGGTAGCATTTCAGAATATACAGCACACTGTAGTTAATCCCAGCCCGAGCAGACTCTTGTCAGGCTGTTTACTGATGGTGCTGGCTGAGGGGGGAGGTGGAGGCGGGAGAGGAAATGAACTTTTTCCTCGTGAAATAGAACTCATAATCTTGAGTTAGGTATGGCTTAATTTGCGAAACTATATTTGGAAACTTTTTAAACCTTTAACGTTTATAGCCTATTTGGAACCTGAACCCTTGAGCATTTTGGGTTTTTTTTGCTTTTGGAATTCTATTCTTTGGACAGAAGCACCAAAAGGATTAATTGTATAACCTATTATTTGGGACAGTTTTCAAATCACAAAGCATTTGCTTTTGTAGTTACCTACTGTTGAACTGAAGTGTAATGAATTAAAGTTTTTAACCCTAACAATGCCGAAAACTAAAACTAGAATTTTGATTGGTTGCTGTACCGGTTGTTAATTCCCTAGCCATTCAAACTCCTCCCCACGACACACTGAAGCAGCGACGGCACAGCGGGAAGAATGGTAAAACTTTTTTAAATTTTATTTCTGTATTATAAAGGTTTCAGTCGTTATAGTATACAGAGGCTATGTATTGGTTGGTTGCCCATTGATCCCCAGGAAATTCTAGACATTACTAGCACAGTAGGATATCTTGTACCTGGGATGTAAAACTTTTGGGTATCATGTACTATCATTGGGCAAAATTGATGCCATTACATGGTATTTGGTTGGTGATAATGCATGTAATTACAGTTTAAAGATAAATGAAAATAGTGTTTATATCTGGGAAAGAATGATACAGTTTCACATATATTTTTATTAAGAGGAAAAATACATTTGAAAATTGAAGTTTACTGCTAAATATAAAAACTACTTGATTTTATACTGTTTAAAGTATCTTGCATGTTGTACTGAGATACTCTGGAGATGTTAAGTAAAATAATTTTGGTAACTGCATTATATAAAAATGTTCGTCTATTACTATCCACGATGTTTATATATGCACTTTAATAGGAATTGGATGTGAAGCATTTAGAGGTGAGCTCATGTGGCATTCAGCTGCAGCTCTTACCACCTTTTTTATTTTCACTGGGATTTGGCTGGAATGTTTAAGTTGGTTTATGTGTACTCAGAATTGCATGACCTCTCTTTGGAGGCTGGTTTATTATTGTTTTTATCCTGCCTTCACCTCCCCTAAATGTTGATCTTGATTCTTGTAGAATTGTATTTGAGTTTTCCAGGGGTTTGTATTATTCACCACTGGAGATAGGTAGTAATTTGCATAAAGTTGTCTTATATAAGTACAAACATTCTATTTTAACAGCCCTTTTGAAGTACATTTAAATTTTACACAAAATTTATTTACCACTATATTTTAATCCACTAAAATCCATCCAGTGTTAGATTGTAGATAAAATAGACTGAAAACAAGTAGGCAAAGGGGGAAATACTAGGATTTGAGTATGACATACTGAATAAGTATATTAAGATGAATGTTACTGCCTCTGTTTTGGTTACTAGTGGGCAGAGATACTCAATTTTACTGCTATGGAATATTAAATTAAAATTTATGTACTCTGTAAAAAAATCTGAATTTTTGTCAGTAAAAGATGACTGTTTTGACTTTATTAGAATTAGCCTTGCCCTGGTACTTTATATCTTATTTTGGGGTGACCCATTTATAATTAAAGAATATTTTAGGTTATGATCAGTTGTCAGTGTTTTGGGTTATGACCAGTTGTCATCCACTGAAAATACATTTTACTGAATTTATTTTAAGTTAAGCAAGTTTGCACTTATAAGACAGTTCACTTATAAGATAGTTCTTTCTTTTTCTCTTTTTTTTAACTCATAGGCTCAAGTAATCCTCTCTCCTCAGCCTCCTGAGTAGCTGGGACTACAGGTGTGTGCCACCATGCCTGCCGTAGTTTTATTTTTAATGTCTAACATTTGACTTAGTAATTGTCAGATCACGCAGCCCCATTTTGTTGCATATACTAAATTTTTTTTTTTTTTTAATAAAAGTAGCTGAAGACCACCAAACCTATTTTTGCCTTGCTTTTGTCTCCTGCTTTGAGGGATTTTGGGCAACAGTTTTGTAATATACTCTGAATTATGAAGATAAACTGGTTACTAGTTTCAAAGTCATCTAAATTATCACATTTCTATGTGCATTTCCTTTTAGAAATCAGTGTAAAGCGGTTATAGTTTCATTGAAACATTTTAAAAGTCAATTTATTGTAGAAAGTTTTTTTCCCCTTTTTAAAATATGAGAATGAACAGTTATTTTGGGGAGGATATCCCGGTTACAGCTTCTATAAGATTCTTGTGCAGTTTGCTGTGGGACTTGATAATAATGGTTTGTTTCCATAGTAGAATGACTTTTGAGTTCACTTTGCTTTAATCTTTATAACATTAACATCTGCAATTTTAGTTAAAAGCAGTTGCATTAGAGTTTCCTGTACTGCTTTGTGGTGTGGAATCATTGTTCTTTCCACTGCTGCAGTGCTTTCCGGGCAGTTACTTTAAAATTAGTGCCTGGTGAAATACACATGCCATATAGAGAAGTACTTGGATGCATAGTTTTTTTAAATTCAAAGAACGTTGGAAGACTAGACTGTTACACTAGCTTTGGGACAGTTTTACAAAGTTAGGTACATTATTAATTCCCTGCACATATGATTGTGTGGAAAAAACTCGTCCCCTTCATTTATCAGTCGTTCTGCAGCACTTTTTCTTTATAAACAGAACAGTAACAATAATATATCTGATCATATAGCCAGTAGAAAATGATCTCAAATGTGATTCTTTCCCTTTGGGAATTTTGTTGTAGATTATTTCCCAAACTTTTTAAAAACTAGGCTAGTACATGTTTTTGTTTAAATACTTGAAATTATAGTCTATCTCTGAGTACTTCTAGGGTTTTTGGAGCATTGTTTGCTTTATAAAGTAATTCTTTAAGTCTTACGACAAATTTATGACCTTCCCCCCCTTTCAGGAAAGTTAGGTATACTGTATAATTAGACCCTGAGTCAGAGTCTCTTTTAAACATTCTTTGGGATCTTTAACAAATTTCCAGGGTTAAAATTGCACAAACTGACACCTGCAAATGTAGAGATGATGAGCATTTAAGGGGAGGAGTATTAAATTCTTCTGTTAGTGGTGTGAAGGATCTAACCCAGGCCCTTGTGCATGGTAGGCAACCCCTCTACTCTTGAGATATTACCCTCTTTAAGTTTGGAATTGGAGAATGTCATTGACATTTTCAGCACTATTCTTTTAGGTAAACATGTTTGTCTCAAATTTAGGGTTTTTTTTTTTTTAATCTCCCAGGCTATGTGATCCCTTCTTTAAACCTATATATTTTTACTGCCTGAGTACACTGTCATCTCTAAGACTGCCCTAATAAGAGAGGAAGATCTATTTTGGTAGGACTTACAGCTATCATGAAGGTGATTAATTTACCTTCAAGTGATGATACAAGATAGGCTTGAAAGTATTTAAAAGTAGTAAAATAGCTTTGACATTTCTCTTAAAAATGTGTGTCTCCAGTGTGCATATTCAGAAAAGGAGTGATGTGTAACTTGACGTCAGCCCAAGTTTGATTTGACTTTTAGCATTTTAGTAGATAAGGTACAGACTGGATGCTGGAAGTGTGGGATCTGTTTCTGTTCACTTTCAACAGTATGGTCTCAGGTAATATGTTTGTTATTTGGTTTGCTGATCTCTGTGTTGGAAGCAATGCTCACCACAGGAGGATTGACTACATAGCCTACTTTCATAGCTTGTGTGTATTTATCCTGTGTCCTAATAGTTGATACTGCCAGTGATTTACTCCTGTGGAGTAGAGGTAAGCACGTTTTTAGTTTTTGGAGCATTATATATTGATCGTGCTAGGTATTTAAAAATATGTGGGAGTAGGGAGGGAAGACTCCTATTTAGTGATGATGCTTGGGTCACTTTTTATTGTAAACTCCTGCTTATCAAGACCACCAAAAAGCTCCCAACAAGGAGAAAATTTACCTCCACACTTTAGTCTTGTGAGATGGGTGAAACTATGAGCAAATGCATTCAAAAGGAAACCAAGTAGTAACAAGGAGTTACTGTCTTACAGATTTTTACTTCTCTTAGATAATTATGTGAGTTTAAAGTATTGGCAGATTTAAGAATTTATTAAAAAAAGGAAAGGAAAACCATATTCTGGTTTCAGTGTTAATATCCAATTCAGTTACTGAGAGACTACTTCATAGAATTGTGATTATGTAGTGATCTCATTAAACGAGAACATTAACCTTCATGTTAAGGAAGTAACTATTGCTTAACCTCTTGGTAAATGGGAGTTTACTTTCTAACAGGTAACATTAAAGATGATGCCATTCCTTTCTTCTAATGAAGGAAAAGGGGAACTGTTGGGTTAAGCATTTATACAGTTTCTTATAAAATTGTCTTGTTTAATTTATTAGATATTTTCAACCTAATTGTCTTTTAATAGTCATTTGGGTTCTTTGTGAAGTATGAAGTAATGGAATTTAATATAGAAGAACTAATCTTGGTTTGAAAATGTTTGATCTACATGTTAGCCTTGGATAATAGGATTCTTTTTTTGTTTACAATTAAAAAGTTTTAGCATATATATAAAGCTAGAGGAGAAATTACCTATTAAAATGGAGAAATAATAGCAGAATTTAAATTTTATTGATTGAAGTGTCCCTAGAGGGAAGGTTTATTGACCTCCTTTTGTATAGTTTTTGTGTATTTTAAACCTGATCAGATCTTTAAAAAAAAAAAAAATCTAGCGGTGTGTTCGTAAATGTGTGTCAAGCTATTTCCAAGAGCAGTTTTTAATACAAATTATGAGGTCATTTCCCTAACATGTGATATTTAGTTGTGAAGTAACCTCTGTCATATCTTAGTGATTGACATTTAAAATAAATATATAGTTTCCGGATAAAAATGTTGGTACGTAACGTTTTGGTCACATTTCATTATAGTGTATTACTTCAGTGCTTTAAAGAGTAATTATAAAATAGCAGAATTAAATTATTTAAATGAAAATAGTGAGCTTATGTAACATTTTAAAAGGTAACAATGATTGGCCAATTAGGGTAACACCAGAAATTTATCCAGTTAACATTGTTGTCTTTTGTAAACTGTCAGAACTTGTTATTAAGCCATATGTGTAAGATCATGATTTGTATGGAGGTGTTTAAAATTTACAGAATACTTCTTTTTGCTTCCCATTTCAGAATGAGATTAAGGCTAGTGGGTTTTTACCTTGAATAAAATGTTTTTCAGTAAAGAACTCGTAGGGAAAGTATCTTTTAAATAATTACTGACTTTGAAGTAGTGAACCTAATAGTCAAGTTAGTTTATTAGTGGAGAAGAATGCCAGGATTATGAAGCTGGGCCATTTCTGTCAGCCAGTGCTATTCGTATTTGTTGCTTTTTAACAAAAGCTACATTTAAGGCTCTTAAAGATGACCTGTATTCTAATCCCTTTTTTCCCCCTAATGGGATATTTAAACATTTTTGCCATGTATTTTAAGACTTCAGCATTGAAAGTAATCTTAGGACCAATTTATATTAAAGATGGCCTTTATACTTTAAGTTGGAAATCTCTGTAGTTAAAAACATTAGCAAATAGAGCAGATGAAAAAGTTGCTTTATTAATTCATGTTTGGATGGTGCTCTACCCTTACAAAATAATTTGCCAAGCCATTGGAATGGGTTAGACTGTGCTCTGTACCTTTTAGGTGTGTTGACATAATCCTAATTGCAGATAACTTTAGGTAGGTTCTATGTAAATGGAAAAGAAAAGTCTTCAAAAATTTTTTTAAATAGGGTTACATAGTAATAGAGAGATAGGATTTAACATAGGCAGCTTGGTTTTACTACTTTTAAACTTTCACCAAAAGATAATGATATATCCAAAGCCACCTACTTTCCAGAGTGACAGTAGCATTTGGATAGTCTTGTACACTTACTTGTATAACTTTTGTCATTGACTTTTTAAATTTGATGTACTATAATACCAGCTGTGAAAGCAAGGAAACTTCGGTTTGTTGAGTAGGTGTTTTAAATTGAATACCATTTTTAAGTTCATGGGTGAGATTTAAAAATTTGTTAATAAATGCCATAGATGAAGTCTTATATATTTTAATTGGGAATTATTGATCGACTTACAACTAAGGATCAAATTTCAAATTTACATTTCAGCATTAGGAGCTGTTTTTGTTGTACTTGAACAAGTCCTGGTAGTTTAATTTTGCTGCTTAGAAATATTCAAAGTAATATCTACTTCATTGGAAAGTGTTTGCATCTCTACAGGAGTGACAGCAACTTGAAAATCAGTCTGTATTCAAGGCAGCGGAGGTAATCTGGACAGACAGTAGGTATTGTGCTTTAAGCAAGATACAGTCATAAAATAGAGATAATTTAAATTGGTATTAATCTTAGGCTCTATCTTAGTTTGGTAGAAAGTGCATGCCAGTGTTGAGAGGCTAAAATAAATACCCATTTAGCAATAAAGTTCGTTAAACACACCTTGTCTTCTTAAGCTCTACTGTCAATGCTTGATGAGCCTACTGAATACAGATGGAGTAGAGTTACTATGTTCCATTTAGTAAAGATGGAATATATTTGGTATTGTGTTCATTGTAGTATATTCACCTGACTATTATCAATTCAACCAATTAGAGCAGAAAAAAACCAGAATGCTTTTGGGTTGCCAAAATGCTAAAGTATCTGTCTCAAGAACCTTTAAGCCTGTTGCTCAGATACTGCATGTTATGCAGAATTTGAAGTTTTAAGATCTGGCCACTTATATAAAATCCAAGTGTCACACATTTAGAAATCGCAGTTTGTGATTAATCTGGAAAAGAGAAAAGATTTTCAAAGTTAAGAAATGAGATATACATGATTAATAAGTAGCTTTTGCCTTTTGAGAGAGGGTCTTGCTATATAGCTCAGGCTGATAGTGAATTCAGAGTCCTCCTGCCTTAACCTTGAGTGCTGGGATTACAGGGATGGATTCCTGGCTTAATTAAAAAGTGGCTATTTGAATTGTCTAAAGGTACTGGATATGTGAAGTTTTACTCTATATTTTGCTCTAAGTTTTGGAGAACTAGAAATTATTGTGTAGAATATTGTGTAGAATACTGTAAAAGTTACAGTTGGCTAAGTATTTAGTACTTTGGAAAAATGGAAATTAGTTAAGTGTAGAGTACTATTTCGTGAATCCTTTGAGCTCTAAATTTTAACAACTTCCATATTAAAGATGGAACGTTTGTTTTGAGAGCAATTTATTGAGTAATTTGAGTTAGGATAGTGTGTTTATTTGATATATAGTAAAATTTCTACCTGTGAGACATAGACAGTTGAGATTCATAGAACATAGCTTGTTGTGGGTGTTGAATTTTTTGTATTAATTTTAAATTAAAGGTGTTTTCCCAATATAAACATTACTGCACACTAGTTCTGTCTTGATATTTGATGAATAGACCAGGAAGAATTCTTTGCCTTTCAAATTTGATAAAAATAAAACATTATTTGGGACCTCTATAGGATGCAAACTTTCTTCAGGCTGAAGAATTTCAGACTTTGTTAAATTATTGATGGGAAATTTCTGTAGTAATCATTGTTTTATAGTCTGTTGATTTTATCTTAAAAATGATGTCCTAACATTGAAAGAGAGTAACTTGGTTATTTCATCTATTAAGGAAGTACTTTGGACTTTTGGGCTAACTATATTTATAACAAATTATATAAATAATGTACTTTAGAAGTTACATTATTTAAACAAATGAGATGTGCATTACTGAGACAGTATCAAAATTTTTCCATAGAAGTGTTAGTAAGTAAACATTTAAAATACCTACAAAACATTATGAGTGTTTTGGTATGTTCATTTCATTATAGAATGCCAAAAAAGTTAATATTCAAGAAGGGAATTTTGAGGAAGTCCAGAAAATTAAGCATATAAATGGCCCAGTTCTAGAGTACATGTTCAAATCGAAAACGTAGTCTGGAATGAGAAGCACAGATAAGCCTAATGTAAGACTCTTTTTGCACTGAAAGTTAGTTTTGTCATTAGAAGTTTAACAAGTCTGTGGTAAAATAAGACCAGTAACACCTCAGTTAATCAGGCCCTCCTTGGGGTGAAGGAGAAGAAAGAACCTAATTGCTGAGACAGCAAATTGGCCGCATGTAAGAATAGACATTAGTGTTTACATCTTGAAAGCCTACAAAGTAGAGATGTTCTGTATGAAAGGCTTGGTGTAATTTCTTTCTGGAGCTGTACGTACCATATTCTATCCCTCCCTCCCTGTGATGGCCTCCAGTTAAGAATAAAAGCTGAAGAAAGTATAATTCTATTCCCATTAAGCTCCTGCATAGCAAATTCTGACAGTTTACCTTTAAAGATTTCCAGTCCTATTAAAAGAGAAGGTAGAGATAATTGCATTTGTCTGTATGTGTGCAAGGACAACAGATGTAAAATGGATCACAGAGCTTCCAGATTTGAGCTTTGGCATTTTGTTGTAATAATGTTAAGACTTAACCTTAAATTTTTGTTCTTTTTTCTGGTCTTGGTGGTTTCCCATTTACCACCTGACGTTTTTATCATTTATTGCTGGTTAACTGAGGTTCTACTGTAAGTAAATCGTCTTAATTAGTTAATTGTGCTTCAGTGGATAATTTTTTTCACTAAATTGTTTATTGATTACTTTGTCTTTTTAAGAACATCTAGCACATTCAGAAAGTTGGTTCACAACTTCTGAGACAGACTTCCGTTTTATGTATAAGAGCAACACTAATGGGAGAACTATTTAAATAGTTCTTTAGTTATAAATTAAATACAGTATTGGTTGCTGTGATGAATGGAGAATGATCATGGCTTTTTGACAAGTTTAATGAAAGTTTGAAGAAACTTAAGATTTTGTCTTGCTGTTAATAACTGAAAAAACACTATTGTAATTTCACTTTGGCTATATACTCTTATCCTTTTTTTTTTTTTTTTAAGCAAGTTGACAGACCTAATTTGCTGCTTGCTCACTATTTTGTAATTACCCAGCAGCAGCAGAAACCAAAATTCTTGAAATGTTTTTTTCTGTATGGTTGTATAGGAAGACTGACATTTTAATATACTGCCCAGTAAATTGGTGCAGTTTGGAAAAGGTCTTTTACTGATGTAAATAATACAGTATTTAAGGCAAAGGTTAATTTTCTTTTTAGCATTTTAATACTGCTTTTTGTCTTTACAGGAAAATGTTTATAGGAGGCCTTAGCTGGGACACTACAAAGAAAGATCTGAAGGACTACTTTTCCAAATTTGGTGAAGTTGTAGACTGCACTCTGAAGTTAGATCCTATCACAGGGCGATCAAGGGGTTTTGGCTTTGTGCTATTTAAAGAGTCGGAGAGTGTAGATAAGGTAGTGTGTTATGTATTCTGATCAATCAATATTATAAAACATAGTTTGTAATGGATTTTCCCCATTATTTGCATTTATTTTCCCTTTATGAGTTTAAGAGGGAAGAAGTAAACGTTACCAAAACAGTTTATAGAAGGCAGATTCAAGAATTATTTGCTGCATACTTTGCTCTATATGCTAGGATTACTAAATTAAATGAGTTTAATCCCTAGTAAACAGCTCCCTTTTCCCCCAAAAAAAGTATGTGTATGGAGACAGACTTGGTTGGGGCTAGAGCTCTTTTCTACCATGGACAAGGCTGTGTTCCTTTCCCAGCAAAACATGTACATATCTTAAAAAAGAAAACTTTAAAGTGCCTAATTAAAAGGATGTTCTGGGCCTGGGATTTAGCTCGGTAACACTGTGCCTGCTTTGCAAGCATAAGTTCCTGAGTTTGATCTGTGGTACCACACAAGTACGCAAATAAATAAAAAGTACATTCTCAGACAAGTTCACAGAACTGCATATTTTGAAGATTTTTCTTAAGCAACTTTTGATAAAATCATTGTTTTGATCCTGGTCTGAGAGGAAGTGGCAACCATGTTTGGTTAGGTTACTTGGCAGTTAACAAAGATGATGTACCTAGTAATCAGTTAAATTTGTGTAGTTTACCCCATCTCCCAATTCTTACTGACTTTGAGATTAAAACAGCCATATGTATGATCTAACATCATATCATGGTGACTTCACACTATAATCTTGAGCTAGTCAATATATGCCTGACATTAGCTATAGCACAGTTTTTAAGTAAGTTGATAAGACTCTTGAGTATCAAGTTACAAATATTTAAAATGGAAAACTTAATTTCCTTAGGTCATGGATCAGAAAGAACATAAATTGAATGGGAAGGTGATTGATCCTAAAAGGGCCAAAGCCATGAAAACAAAAGAACCTGTTAAAAAAATTTTTGTTGGTGGCCTTTCTCCAGATACACCTGAAGAGAAAATAAGGGAGTACTTTGGTGGTTTTGGTGAGGTATGTCTTAAATGCTGTAACCCAGTTTATGTCAAAATTAGTTAGTTCATTATGAAGTAGACTCTGAGTCACTAGATTTTTCAAAGCTGTTCTAGATGAAGGCAGATTATATGATTTGTTTTGGAATAAGAATGTTGAAAACATTGGGATGCTGAGGCAGGAGTTTCACTGGGAGTTGAAGACAACCTGAACCACAGAGTGAGACCCTGTCTCAAAAAACACAAAAAAAGGTTGAAATATTTTAAGAACAGATCTCTGAGGACTAATTGATAAGATTTTTCTCCTATTGAGCATCTGCTTATGTAAAGTAGTGTGCTTGCACAATGTACACAAAGATGAAATGGACAAGATTTTTTAACTTTTAAGAAGCAGGATTTTTGCTTTCTTCTCTGTTCGGCCTCCCGAGCCCAGGTGAATCCTCCTGCCTTTGCCTCCCAAGTGGCTGGGACTACAAATAGGGCCCACATTGCATCTAAGCTTGCTACAAGGATTCTTAGTTAAAGAAGTTTATTGGCTTAGTTGGCTATACAAAAACACAGACAATGAAAAGAAGCTGTATAGATTAGGTTACTTATAATGTAGAAGGAAACTTGAGAATAGGAAAAGAATGAATTAAAAATAGGAAAAAATGCCTTATTTATAAAGGCAAATTTAAGCTGGTTGTGGTGGCCTTTAATCTCAGCACTTTAGGAGGCTGAGGCAGGAAGATGAAAGTTCAAACAAGGCTTAGGCAACTAGATGCTGTCTGAAAATACAGGATCGAGGGTAGAGCTCAATATGATAACCCCAGGTTCCATCCCCAGTGTTCATGTACACACACACACACACACACACACACACACACACACTCCAGATACAATGAGACTATAGACTATTTGTAAGCAAGCAATATTAGAAAAGCTGTGGCCTTCCTGTGTGACAACAGTGATCTTTGAGTAGCAGCTTCCACCTTGAGTGTGGCATTTGCTGTTCAGTTTGCAATAGTCAGATACTCTATATCTATTTTTCTCTCACAGGCAGTCATTTAAACTCAGTTTTTTAAAAAATGGCCTGTCATTTTGTTGGCATTCCAGTTTTGTGATTCTTGAGTTAGGTTGCAAATGTCAGTAACTGGTGAAGCTTGGTTTTGTGGTTGAGTATACTGACTTAGTGTGGATTTTGTAATTTGAAAACTCTTAAAATAGTTGGAATTAACAGTGAAGAGGCATGGAAGGGTAGAGCTTGAGGGCCAAATGTTTATTTTCCGGCTAAACTTTGTGTTTGTTAATACATACAAACTAGGGTACTAAAGCTTGTTTTTTGATACTAGGTGGAATCCATAGAGCTCCCCATGGACAACAAAACCAATAAGAGGCGTGGCTTCTGCTTTATTACCTTTAAGGAAGAAGAACCAGTGAAGAAGATAATGGAAAAGAAATACCACAATGTTGGGCTTAGTAAAGTAAGTTTTAAGTGTCTTATTATTAACTTACAGAGAAAATAAGCGTTACAGAAAATTTGATGGCTTCATTATCTGTAAGTCTTTCAGTTTGTATGC
The DNA here is from genome assembly GCA_004026965.1 of Petromus typicus. Lineage (NCBI taxonomy): Eukaryota > Metazoa > Chordata > Mammalia > Rodentia > Petromuridae > Petromus > Petromus typicus. The sequence goes on from PVIR01002255.1 coordinate 39,706, forward strand.
TTACTCTTTAGAGACATCCTACTGGGTCCTAACTTGTCAGTCATTGATAGACTTATGTTTATATTTTTATTGGCAAGCCAGGAAGGACTCAATTATCAAAGTGAAATTTTGTTTGTTTATCAAAAAATAATTTTTTATTTAGGACCTGACAAGTGGAATGAAGTAATAATATCTCTAGCACATACTTACTGGTATTGCTGGAAGTGCTTATTCCTCTCAATAATTGATTAGAGTTCACAAACTATTTAGAGGAAAGTGCAAAATTAGCACAATATTGGCTCTTCTGGTTATTATG